>CM031238.1:83772086-83968304 GCA_018340775.1 Taxus wallichiana var. yunnanensis
GTTATGCCATGAACAATTTTGTCTTCACTTTCTTGCAAGCAAAGGGTTTATTATTTCATGTATTTGAAATTTGCTAGCAATTTTCGCAACATGCATTTTTATGCTAAACAAAGTACAACATTGATTTGGGAAGGTACCAAAACCCTAGAATCGATTGTAAACTCAACCATGTTTTGAGATAGTCAAATGCAGGTCTGTAAATATGTACCCTCCGGGTGTATTCTTTTTATCCATTGGATATAAGCGTAGTACCTTCCAGATGCATTCTTTACCCTCACGATATTATGGTTTCTGATGCAATGATATATCCACTCGGGACGTAGATCCTATACCTCACGGGTGCATTATTTTATCTATTATATATAAGTGTGTGCTTTTGGATGCATTCTTTTTACCCTCTCAGTATATTTTGGTTTTGGATGTGAGCTTTTATCCACTGGATGCGATTGTGCACTCTAGGTGCATTCTTTCATCCATCGGATATAAGTGTAACACCTTCAGGGTACATTCTTTTTACCCTTTGATATTTCTGTTCTAAATACAATCTTTATCCAATCGGACGCAGATCACGTGCCCTCTCGGTGAATTCTTTTATCCATTTCATATTGCACGTGTACCGATGCAATGATTATGCTATGGACATTTTAGGTTTTGGGCAATCGGATTTTATCCTTTGGTCAGTAAGCCCTATATCACGCTGGGATGCACTTCTTACCCTTTGGACATTTTGGTGTCACATGTATCTTTTAAAATAGATTAGCATTAAAATATTATTTTAATAGCAAAACCTCTCTAGAGCTCATCACTTTGATCCGTAGCTCGTATTAAGGTGATATATTTTTTAAATTGTGTATTTTTTCAAGATCTACACATTTGGTGACATTTTTTTTTAAATACATATTTAAAATTTAAAAGGTAATATTTCTCATTATAATGTTTACACGCACTCAATTATAAAGTGTTAATTTTGGGGAGGGTGTTGTAATCACTTGTGCAATGCAATTTTGGTTGAGCCCCGACGTCCCCAAATATTGGGTGTTGCATTCTTGTATCTATGGGTGTATGCATTTATATATCTCTTTTTTTGTTGAGATATTTTAGATCTCGTATTTTTGACACTTTATTTTTTGGCATGTTGACAAATCTCTCTTATGGGGAGCTATTCTTATGAAGCCCAGTGTTAGTTTGTCGTTGTTCGAAAGTAGTTGATTTTGAAACTCTTACAAATCTATGGTGTCACTCTAGCCATTCGGCCAGTATAGGAGGGTATGGTTTTGATACCGATTCTTTTAGGTTTTGTTTCCTTTCCTTGTTACGGTTTCGATACCGCTTCTTCTTGGTTTTCGTGTCCTATGCCTTGCTACCTTTCTGATTTTATTGATCGTGGCACTCTTATTTATTTGAATGTCGTAGTCCTTTCACTTGTTTCCTTAGTTATCGGGATCGTAGCACACCTATTTGTAGCAATTAATCAATTTTAGTTTGGTGGATGTAATCTATGGAAACACAACAACAAACATAACACAAGAATACCATAGACTATGATAAGAAGGAATGATGATAAATCTGAAATATAAGTGTAAATTATAATATCAACATGAAATTGTTACAATCTCACCCATGAGGTACTTCAAGTGTTATTGACTTCACTTGCCTTCCAATAATAACTATGGGAGAAACTTCACAATTACACCTCTTAATGGCTTCTTTAACACACCTTCAAAATGATGGCTTCCTTTACACACTTACTCATACAATATTTCTCACTACTTCCTTCTATGCTAAATGAGGGGGGTGGCCTCTCTATTTATAGAACTTCCAGGCTTATCCATCTTATCTCTAAGATAGGATAAGAAATCTACTCTGACGAATCATATTCCATACCTTAACTCTTATCTATACATGTAAGCTTATCTTTTAAGATAAGATAAACCTTATCATTTCACATGGGTTCCACATTTTTAGACTTTTTACAAATAAAATACACAAAATATTTATGACCTCACTCCTTGTCCTTATTACCAATATAATATTTCTAATTCCTAATCATGTAGACCCTACTTCTCTACTTACCCTAACTTTGACATTTTAACATTACTGACCACTTACGACAAATATTTACTTTTTACCACAACATTCCTATTGTACTTTTGACTATTACCGTACTATACATTATTGGTGGCGTCGTACTGGCAAATGCCGTTATCTTCTATCGGACGCTACTACTAATTATACTTAACAACATCCTATTCCTAATACATACATTAATGAAATAGAAATTACGGAGGAAAATTTTAGTGTCGACATCTTCCCCCTTCCTAGCTTCTACTCATCCTCAGGAGTAGACTATTCAGTGCTTGGAAAATCTTTAACTTGTCGTGGTTGACCCATTTCGTAATGGGAGTGCCATCCAATTCCTCCAGTCAGTATATGTACCATTTTCATGCACAACTGCTATTTTGTAGGCCCCATCCATTTTGGAAGAAATTTTCTCTGTCTTCTTTTTTTGTATCTAGAATCATATACTAGAACCAAGTCATTCACATGAAATGGAGACCAACGGATCTTTTGATCAAAGTATTCCTTACTTCATTTTCTTCTTATAGCTTGTATCCTTCGCTATTTCCCTCATTTCCTCTAGCAAATGAAGATGTACCAACCTTTCTTTTATTGAATCACTTTCATCCATCCTTTCATTTTTCATAACTCTCATAGTGGGAATATCAAACTCAATAGGAAGAACTGGATCAATGCCATAAGCCAACTGAAATGGGGAGTATCATGTTGCTGACTTTGATGTTTCCCTATATGCCCACAATGTTGCATGAATCCTTTTATCCCACTTATGTACCTGCAAGGCTGCATCTTTTACTAGAATTTGACACAACACAAAAAAATTTTCATTCCACTGTCCATTTGTGCTTGGCTTGTATGTTGTTGCCTTCATGTGCTTAATAGAAAACTTATTGACTAGGGCTTCTACCACCTCATTAATGAAGTGGCTTCCTTGATCATTACAATTTCTAATGGACAACCAAATCTGGTGACAATGCGTTCATATATGAACCTTGCCACTTCATCCATGGAAGTTTTTTTTCAATGGCCTAGCTTGACCCACTTGGTTAAATAATGCATGGCAACTACAATATACTTATTTTGGCATGGGGTAGTTGGAAGTGGACCTACAATGTCTATTCCCCACTTTTCAAAGGGACCAAGTGGAAGAATAGGGCATAATGGAGCTGATGAAGTCTTACGGTTACCATGTGTTTGACAAATATCACATGTCTTACAATAATTATAACAATCTCTAAAAAGAGTGGGCCAGTGATAACTTGCATCCAAGATCCTTCTTGTTGTAAGTTGTCCAGAGAAGTGTCCTCCACATGTACCATTGTGGAATTCTTCTATCAGCTCCTTCCCTTGATCACGTCCAACTTCCCTCTTGTACTATCCATCAGGTCCTATTCAAAATAATACTCCATGCAGAATAGAATATGGATGACTGGCTTGAGTAATCTTCCTCTTAGTCTTTGCATTGGCACCATCAGGAAACTTGAATTCATTCAGATAATTCCAAATATCTATGTATTCACTAGGGATTGTGTCAAGGGATAACAATGTTGCATCACGGGAAATCATCATCATCACAAGATGAACCTAAACCATCATAGGCTCGAGAGAGTGCATCTGCATTGACATGCTTCTTTCCTGGCCTATCTATAATATCAAATTCAAATTCTTGTAGCAAAATTATCCATCTTGTTATCCTCCCTGATGGGTTAGGCTTATTTACAATATATTTTAGAGCTTGATGATCTATTACAACTATAAATTTCTACCCTAGCAAGTAATTTCTAAACTTCTTTACAGCAAAAATGATAGCTAGAGCCTCTTTTTCAGTTACAGTATAATTTACCTCAGCACTGCTCATTTGTCTACTCCCAAAGTAAATTGGATGATCATTCCCATTTTCATCCTTTTGGCTCAGAGTACTTCCTAGTGCTACATCTGAGGCATCAGTATACACAATGAATGGCTTGCTCTAATCTAGATTCTTTAAAATAGGTGAAGACACTAGGGCTTCCTTCAGTTGTTCAAAAGCTTCATGTGCCTTATTTCCTGGTTCATAAGTAACATCCTTCTTCAAGAACTGGGTTAGTGGCTGTGCAATCTTTGAGAAATTCTTGATGAACCTTCTATAGTAACCCACATGGCCTAAAAATGATCTCAACTTACTTCTATTCATAGGAAATGGTAACTCTTTGATTTTTGAAACTTTATCAGGATCAGTACCAATACCATCTCTGGATACAACATGCCCTAACAAAACACCTTTAGAACATCCAAAGACACACTTTGTAGGGTTTAGTGAGGCTTGTGCTTCATCTAACCTTTGAAATGTTGTCTCCATCTAGTGCAGGTGGTCCATCTTGCTCCCATAGATGTAAAAATCATCCAAAAATACTCTGATGAAGTTCCCAATGTAGGGTTCAAACACCCTATTCATCAAACGCTTTGGAACATTGCTGGAGCATTACACAACCCCAAGGCATAACTCTATAAGCAAAACATTCCCCAAGGAGTGGTGAACATGGTCTTGGTGATCTTTCTCTATATATGAACTTGGTTGTATCTCGCTATATCCATCAACAAAACTATAACACTCCTGGCCAACTACTTCGTCCAAGATCTGATCTGAGAATGGAAGAGGGTAATGATCCTTCTTTGTTGCCTTATTGAGCTTCCTATAATCAACACAAATGCATAGCTTCCCATTCTTTTTTATTGAGATCACAATGGGAGAAACCCATTCTGAATTCTCCACAACAAATATGAATCCTGCATCAAGCAACTTATCTATTTCTTCTTTTACAGTCTTGGAAAAATTAGGATTCATTCTATATGGCATTTGCTTTATGGGCTTAGCACCATCTACCAGCTCAATAGAATGTTCTACCCAACTTACTTGACGGAGTTCCTTGTAATCAAAAGTGAATAGGTGTATGTACCTTCGAAAGAGCTAGAGGTAGGATTCCTTCTCACTCTCCATCACAATCACCAATCTTTATTTGTTGGAGATGATCATCAATTTCTTCTTTAGATAATTTTATGGGTTCATGAGTTGGTGTGACTGGAAGGATATCCATGACCGAAACATCAACCTCACTTTCTTCATCTTCGTGTCCACTTCACTGGTACTAGAGTAATCAAGAGGATGTCCAATCATCAGTTTCATCACTTGAATCCACAGGTTCTACCTTATGATGCTGAGGGATCACGTTTATCTTCACCCTCTCTCTACCACGTCCAAGTGTCATGAAGCCTTCATTCCAGTAGTTTCTTGCATGAACTCTCCTTAGCCATGGTCTTCCCAACAACATTGGGTACACAACAGTACCATTTTTCATCACCTAAAAGTCTACCACACATACAACACCCATAACAGATATTGCCACATTTGAAACTACACCTTCTAGTTTAGTTTTCCCTTATTTAATGACCTTAACATAAGTGTTGAGGGCGATCAATTTTTAAACCCAACATATTCATTACAGACTCGGTCATTACATTAACTGCAGCACCTCCATCAACTAAGACATCATGAATTGAAATACCATTACATAATACCTCAACTTGTGGAGCGTAGGGATCTGCCTCTGCCTCCAAAACAGGGACCTCAACCTCCTTCCTTCGTCGAGCATTGAGTCCACTTCGCAGCTCCCCTCTTCTCTCTCAGAAGACATAGCCAAGAGTTGACCATATGTAATATTTGCAGGCCTTTTGGACAGATCTTCTAAGATGGAGTATGGTCCTTGTCCCTGTGAAATCAAAAATCCTGCACACCCAACTTTCTTCTCCTATGTTTCTTACTAGTTTCTCCTTTCATCTTCTTAGGATCATTTCCATCTTGATTATCTTTTTCTTTCTTTCTTTTTATTACAAACACATCTACTTCATTATTTATGCTCTTATCTACTACATCAAAAGAATTCATAGGTGCTTTTCCTTTATCATTATCTCTTGTACCAGATGTAGAAGCTCTATCTGGACAATTATACTTATAATGACCCTTTTTATAACAACCATAACATACAACTTCAGAAATATTTCTTTTGGACCTCTATCTCCTCCTTGAGAACTAAATTATTTTCCTTGAAGAAGATTAATAGTTAACTGGCCCATCTTCTTGAGTAGATCTTCATACTCAGTAGATGTACTAGGAGAAATATTTGTGCTCACCGAGAGTGGTTGTGGATTTCTGGACCAAAGGTGTTGGTGTAGGCTCTACTTTAGCAACAATTTCTTTGGGCTCCTCTTCCATGCTTTCTTCTTGCCTTCTTGCAATCTCCTTTGCTTGTTCAATGGTAGCTGGGAGGTCATACTTCACTCGTTGTCTAATATCTCTGGCTTCATCCCAAGAATGAAGTGCTTACAGAGGAGATTATCCACACCATTCATCAACCCATCCGCTAATCCTTCCTTCCGATCTGGGCATCGAGCTTCCTCCTTAGCTCTAGAACACGAGCATGATAATCCCTTATCTTCTCCTTCTCTCCTTGGGATAGCTTTGTGATATCGATCATGAGATCTGCATATTTCTGTTGTTCACCAAATTCTTCAAGAAAACTTTCAGTTAATAAATCCCATGAGTTTTTCACATTATCACCTAGTGTTTCAAACCACCTAAGGGTTGAACCATCCAAAAAGGTAGGAAAAAATTCAGTCCATTGTTCCCTTCTTATAAGGCCATTACAAATACAAGATCGTTTAAACTCTTGAATGAAAGAGGAAGCATCTTCATTAGATTGGGCTGAAAAAACAGAATCTTCCCCATTTTCAAAAGTAACCACAGTGAAATACCAACCCACAAGTACAATCAACAAGACTTATGTGCACAAATAATTGGAATCACTATAATAGAAAATAGAAATGACCACGGTAAACTATGGTAAAACTTGACTTACTGTGGTAAAAATTGACTTTATTGTGGTAAACACTATTCATAGTAAAAAGTGAAGTTACTGCGGTAAATACTATTCACGGTAAAAAGTGACTTTACTATGGTAAATACTATTCACGGAAAAAAGTGACTTTACCATGGTAACTACTATGCATAGTAAAAACAAGGTTACCCTCCAAATGTTTTTTGACTAAGTGGGAATATCTCTCTAGAAAATCCACCAACGAGGAATGGTCCCGACAACGGAACCAAAATGTCATCACCAATCCGGCACTATGATAATTCTTCACCGGAACTCCTCGTGCTATGATTATTTACTAATGCACAAACTTTTAGTTTGGTGGATGTAATCTGAAACACAACAACAAACATAACACAAGAATACCATAGACTATGATAAGAAGGAATGATGATAAATCTAAAATATCAAGTGTAAATTATAATATCAACATGAAATTGTTACAATCTCACCCATGAGGTACTTCAAGTGTTACTGACTTCACTTGCCTTCCAACAATAACTATGGGAGAAACTTCACAATTACACCTCTTAATGGCTTCTTTAACACACCTTCAAAATGATGGCTTCCTTTACACACTTACTCATATAATATTTCTCACTACTTCCTTCTATGCTAAATGAGGGGGTGGCCTCTCTATTTATAGAACTTCCAAGGCTTATCCATCTTATCTCTAAGATAGGATAAGAAATCTACTCTGACGAATCATATTCCATACCTTAACTCTTATCTATACATGTAAGCTTATCTTTTAAGATAAGATAAACCTTATCATTTCACATGGGTTCCACATTTTTAGACTTTTACAAATAAAATACACAAAATATTTATGACCTCACTCCTTGTCCTTATTACCAATATAATATTTCTAATTCCTAATCATGTAGACCCTACTTCTCTACTTACCCTAACTTTGACATTTTAACATTACCGGACCACTTACGACAAATATTTACTTTTTACCACAACATTCCTATTGTACTTTTGACTATTACTATACTATACATTATTGGTGGCATCGTACTAGCAGCACCGTTATCTTCTATCGGATGCTACTACTAATTATACTTAACAACATCCTATTCCTAATACATACATTAATGAAATAGAAATTACGGAGTCATCGAATGCCTTGTTGTAGGCAATCTCACCCACCTTATTTTTTTTTCCCACCTAGGCTAGTGCTTATGAGAGGGTGTTAGTTTAGGTTATTATTTATCCTTTTATTTATTTATTAGGATAATTCTTACACTTGTTTAACCAACACTTGTTAGATTAGTTTAACCAAGGTCATACTAATTAATGGAGTTAGCTTACTAGTTATGTTGAGTTAGCTTCATCGCCTAATCATGTGTTGAGTTAAGCTTACTAGTCTTATGGAGTTAACTTAACTACCCAAGTGGTACACGATTAGCTAATTGTTTTCTTCACCACTGATTTAGGTAGTAGTTGCACTTCCTCCTCCTATATGTACATCTTTCTTATTGAATAATTCAAATCATGTTCTTTGCTAATGTATTGAGCATTATGGATTATGATGGATTTCCATATATGGTATTTCTAACTCTTCTATTTTGTAAATCTAATGTGGTCTGCTATTATCATATGAGATCATGGCTTAGAACAATTTTTCTTATCGCTCCTTTCAAAGCATCACCCACTAGGATCTCATAAATGGGTGGTTGGATGATCGAACATGGCAACAAGTGCACAATAATTTAAAGCACACTATTATATGGATTCTTCTTATGTTTCAAGGATGAAACATGTCAAAGAGGGAGGTAATATTATATACCTTGGGTTATGATATTATAATGTATATGGTAAACAATGGAGATTCCTAAATGTGGCACACATCCCTTAGTTAGTTATATGGGTTCACATAGGAATTAGCTATGTTAGGTAATGAGTTGGCCTACATTAGGATTATGTGTTACCCATATATTAAGAGTAATGAATTTCTATATAATGGAGGTGAGTATTATGTGATGAGGTATGAGTTGAGTCTTCTACTTGGTAGAGGTATATTAGAGGTATCCCCTCTAAGTGGATTCCCATCATGGGAGATCGTGAAGTTACTCCAATCCTTAAGGAGAATTATATGGTGTTTCCTACCTTAAGGTTATTATTCTACATATATTGATTATTTGGGCATCTTGGCCCACCCATATCTCTTTGTTGTGTTATCTTCTGCAAATGATTCATTTATTATATGCAAAAATCTTATCAATTCCCCAAACTATTTACTTATTTGTTGACTTGATGGTTATATGGAAATATGTAATAATACTAATACCTCCATATATTATGAGTAAGGAATTTAGTACACCATCCCTCAATAATGAGGTAATCAATACCACTTTATGATTATGCAACTTAACTATGTAATACTATATTAATCTATACCTATATAACTGGATGTAGTAAACATGACCACACCTTGCAATTCATATTCCTAATCCGTCACAAGTGATCCAAGGATTCATAATTACAATATCATAGATTAAGTTAAATATTATTTAGTTTTGTTTCCATTAACATTTTACACTTGTAGTCATGACTCAAACTATTATTAAATCCATTGAATTTTTTAAGCAAGAGGGAAATTATATTCCTAAACCAGAATAATAGTTCTAATGGAATCAACTAGGTCCCTCGGGTTTTAGATCAAATAAGCCAAATAATAGTTTTGGATATAAATTACAACACTTTACAAATAGTTTCATATGTTTCATACTAATTTTAATATCCAAATTCATCAAGTATTTCCATTTCATTCAATGAGTCCATATCTAGACATGATGCATAAGTATACATGTTATCTTACAAACACTTTCCAAAACTCCATATAGTGAAAAATATAATAAATACTTCCTAATACTCTCTTGACTTACAACCTGCAATTCAAACCATTAACAATATCCATCTTGAATGAGTTTATAAATAGATTAGGAATGGATGGTATAAATAAGGCACAAACCAAGGATTCATGGTAAAAGGTTAATCATCCACTTTATTCATGGTTGAGACACTTACCTATGGTAACTTTTCATTGTGTAATGTCGGTTTGATATCCTTGCCAAGAAAAATGCTCACATTCGAATATAATCTCATCATCTCTCTATCCACTCTACAACTTGCATATCTTTACGTCACCCTCTCACAACAAATGTAGAAATATTTTTCAATTAATGAGGTATAAGATTTCACATTATTTTCCAAAACCATAATAAAGGTTCAAGAGGTTAGGTCTAGCCTTAACCGACTTGTACGCTCATGCCCCTTCTCAATCACCAAAAATACTTTCAATTCTAGAAAATTCTTTGGTCATTTCTTCTTCCTAGGGTCAAACTTCTTATAATGTCTCATCTACAAAAGAATATATAAGTAATTCATGGTGACATTCTAACTCACCTGAAATTCCTACATGCTAGTAATTGTAAACATCATTATAAAAGTACTCAAAGGGATCCTAAATCTTCTCAAAATAGTTGCACTGCTTCAAGCAATCAACCAAAGGGGTGAAATAGGCTATAAACTTCACCCATCTACAAAACATGCAAAATCATAGATCCATTTCCTACGAAAAGATAAAAATTACTTTAAACATTGCACAAAGGGTTTGAATAAACACAAGGGTTAGGTCACATAGTTGAGCCACACCACATCTCACTACTACTAAATTAGGTACATTCTATACTACATAGTTAGCCTCTTATCTTGGTGTCGGAGACACAAGGTCATAATTAGGAGTTGGTTAGCTTTAAAAAATTGTACAAGTACCTACAAGAACTACATGAGGTTTGATTCCACATCAAGGATATGTATCACAACACCGATATTAGTTTAAAATATAGGATTCTTACCGCCAAGGTGTTCCACCCTCAAGCACACACATATATATTTTTCTCCTTTTATTTACTAATTGTTTAATGAATGGTTATGTAGGAAGTTAAGGTTTCTACTTGGTTACATATCATTAAAATTCATCCAAAGTTTATGTGAAGAAATGAGAAACATAAAGAGAATCAAATCCGTATAATCAAATCATACATAAATTTACGAGCTCCACTACCTTTTAGTCCAAGATTGTATATTCATTGTCATGGACTCAGTAAAATATCTTCATGGACCGTATTTTTCCACTTTTATTATTCTTTTTTACTTTGTTGAGTATAATTTCTCAATTTTTTTCCTTTTCAAGAGAATAAAAGTATGATTCTACCCTTATTTTTTATTTTAGACTGAATGGGGTTTTTCTCCATGATGGGTAAGTGAACCAAGTGGGGAGCCAAAAGTGGATAAAAATATGAAAATGAACGAAATGTGATCATGTTTTGCAATAGCGCGATCGCGTTATGTTTTCCTACGCTCACCAATTCACGAACCTAAAACATGTATGCATTATAATGCAATTGCGTTATAATGTGTACACATTTCTATGGCCACAAAACATGTACATGTTTTTCTCTATATGAAGTTTGTAAGGGCTCAAGGAGCCATATTCTCTAAAATAAATCTTATAAGAAATAATAAAATAAATCTTATACTTTAAATTTATTTTAGTAAATATTAGATGTTAGGATCACTCTGCACCTAATGGAAGTGGTCCCGTAGCTCTGCGCTTATAATCTAGAAAATAGTTTTTTAAAATCTAATTTGGTTAGTACTTATTCATTTTCAGATTTCAAGAATGACCTACAACTTTCGTGCCATATATTTGAGTTGGTATTTGTTTTGGAAAAACATATAGTCATTTTTAGGTTTTTGACCTTCTAGATTGGATTTTAGCACTACCATATACCAATTTTAAAATTTGGTTCATAATTCACTTTAGTGACCACGAATCAACTCTATGATGCTTGTCTACTTCTTACTAAAATGAGATCCTCACTTTCTAGATAGAGTATTGATCCCCTGAATGGGATTCTTATCTTATGGAAAAATGAGGTGATTGTAGTGTGCCTCCTCCTTAAGGTGTGATCACACTACCAGATGTTGAATGAATTTTTACAAATAGTACCAAGGTAATTGCATCAAGTGAACTCGGATGATTTCTCATTCTTAGAAACATGGTACTCCATATAAAGATCATCCCTTAACCTTTCATGGCTTTCAAATCATCCTTTTATGGAATCAAATTCAAGATTCTCATACGTTTCTTTATTCATATGTATCTCATGGAGATAGATGATGTAATTATACTTCATAAATGATGGTCCTGGATACCTCGGTGGCATGACTAGCTCATTTTAGCTTGTTCTTCGGAGAGATTTGGGTATAATGACATATTCGTGGATATGATGATCGTGTAAGTAAGTCAATACTTGAGTTCCACATTACACCTTTGAATATTATGAATCCTTCATAATTCAATTTATTTACTAAGATGAAATTTGGGTGTAAGCATGCTTATGGTACATGGACACTTTTTTCTCAAGTTGTTCCTCATGGAAATGGGTTTCCACCTCCAGATAGGGGATGAATCCTTGAATTAAATTTTAGTATGAGTTAAATGTTCTTGACCTCCATAATTCACTAAAACACTACAAATCACATTTTATGATCAATAAAACTATTCTAAAAATCTAATTCTACCTGCAACTCAAAATTTAGGTCCTATTTCATTTTGAACTTAGAGGGGCAATAAAGAGTTTTATAAAGACCTAAAGAAATATTTAATCCTTGAATCAATGTTGATTATTACACCTTGTATATTATTCTAATATCCTTATAATTCATATTTTTTCATCCTAATTCTTTCCAGAACTCCTGGAATCATCTAGAGAAGTCAACTTTTATCGCTTTAGATTTCATTCCTCGCACTTTGAAAACCTAATCCCAAAAAGATTTCTCCTAAATGAGATTTTATTTCCTAAAATTTCTTAAATTTACTTATACATCTTCAATTCTCTCTAAAATCACCCTCAGATGCTTTATATTTTCTCTAAAAACTTTTGAAGGGTGTTCAATTAGCTACAGAATGGACAAAAATGACCTTTTTAGGCCTTCAAAGGAAGTAGTCTCTTACAAAAATAAATGAGTTGATCGATCACCTCAAAAAAATATTCCCTACACACTAAAACACGTCAAATGATATTATTAGGACTTTTGTTTGGGTCATGGTTTATGATTTATGGTTTAGGGCTCAAGGTTCGAGTGGTTTAGGGTTTAATGTTTAGGGCTCATGGTTCGTGTTTTAGGGTTTATGGTTTAGGGATCGGGGTTTAAGGTTCATAGTTTAGGTTTAATGGTTTATGGTTTATATTTTAGGATTTATGGCTCGGGTTAAGGGTTTAGGGTTTAGGATTTAAGGTTTACATTTTAGGCTCGTGGTTCGGGGTTTAGGTTTCATAGTTTAGGGTTTAGTGTTTATTGTTTAGGATTTAGGGTTTAGTGGATTCAATGTTTAGGGTTTAGGGTTTAGGTTTTAGGTCTCGGTGTTTGGGGTTTAGGGCTTAGGGTTTATGGATTAGGGTTTAGGGTTTAAGCTTGAGGTTTTTAGGCTAAGGGTATAGGGTTTAGGATTTAGGGTTTAGGTTTTTTGGGCTAAGGGTTTGGGGTTTAGGGTTTAGGAATCATGGTTTAGGGTATAGGGTATAGGGTTTAGGGTTTAGGTTTCAAGGTTCAAGGTTCAAGGTTATTGGTTTAGGAATTAGGGTTTAGGTTTAGGGTTTTAGGTTTAGGGTTTAGGGTTTAGGGTTTATGATCTCGAAAATCAATTTTTACTAGAATTGTGCACACACAAAACTTTGCTTTGTATTGATTTTTGATGTAAAAATTGAGCATTATATCCTTTTTTATTTTTAATAAAAGAATTAAAACTGAAAGTACTGTGTAAAAATAGAAAATAAAGAAATGAATCACCAACAATTTGACACAGAATTGATAACGGAGTTCGAACTTGTGACCTACGCCTCTCGGGTCCTATTGAATGAGACCGATCTATTAAAATCTTAAAATAAATCTTTACAAATATTTCCACAATAATCTGATCTTCTCATCATGTTCCTATACCAAAAATAACAAGAGTCACTTTTTACTTCATCTCAAAATTCCCTCCCTAGCTCAAGTTATGAGCATTTCAATAAATTACACAGACCCGAATGCCTGTACATGTACAAAATAGCTCCTTTTATAATGTTTCCCAAGTAGTGGCATGGCGGTCAAGACCCATATATTTTACCATGGAGATCAAGGTTCAAATCCCCTTATCTCCATCTCCTTAGGCGCATATCATGGGATTTATCCCACATTTGAAGCTGGAGGGTGAGTTAGGCGCTTTATAAGGCTTATTTCCCACGCATGTAGGTGGCTATATGAGCCATTGACCATTCAAACCTGTTTGGGCGCCAAAAAGGGCACTTGGGTATGTGTTGGCATTGTTTTAGGCACCTTATTCAATAATTCTTATGGAGGTTTAGCAAATAAAATGCGTGGAATATGGTTTAGCAAGTAAAATGCGTGGAATATGGAGGTTATTTAATTGCATAGTTTAAATGGCATATCAATTAGTCCCACATGCATAGAAAAATGCAATTAGAGGCATATATATACACAAGTTGGTATAATGATAATATGAGAAGGAGGCCAAGACACCCCTCCATAATCAAGTGTGTCGAACCTAGCTGAGGGCCCCCAACCAGTAAATAGCGGGTCCATTTGTCCACGAACGAGTGTCCAAGACCGGCATTCCAAAAACCACTTTTAGTTCATCACACAAATTTTCCATGTGTCATAATATGATTGAAACACTTGGCGAGTGTGCACACGTCCAACCTACACAAAACTCCAAATTTTTCCAGTTGCCTAAAAATTTCAGTAGGCTATAACTTTTGCAAACGAGCTCCATTTCCTACAAACAAGATATCAATGGAATCGTATAATTTTTCTCCACACTTTAAAAATGACTACAAATTATTCTAAGAAGATCTTAGATCATTATTTCTCTCTAAGGATCCTCTGATCATTCCTCCCCATTAAGAAACTTTTGGACCCCAAAAGTCAACTTAATTTGTGAATAGGGAAAGGTATTTCTCCCTCACCTTTCTCGGTTTCCATCCATTTAGCCTTGTTCGTATGCATGCCTTTGAACCCAACACGAAGATACTTAATATCACCCCTTCATGAAGTTCTTACTTTCTTGTCCAAAATGGTGTCTTCTTTGCAACTCATCAAGATACTCGAGAGAAAAATCATCAATGGAAGGTATTATGTTAGCATCATCAGATCAACAATCATAGGTAGTTCATACAATCTTAAATTCTCAACATTTACAACTGAGTAGATTTGCATATATGGAGGTAAATCCAACCGAAAAGCGTTGTTACCAATTTTTTCCAATATTTGGAATGGACCATACCGTATAGGTTTCAATTTTTTACCTTCACTTGTCAGTCTTTCCTTGCTAATGTGAAGCCAAACTGAATCACCAACTTTGAACTTGTGATCAGTTCTATGTTTATCATGCCTAGCTTTGTACTTAGCCTAACGTTTCTCTAATTGTTCACGACATATACCGATGAACCTGTTGTATTCTCTGCACAAATATTTTAGCCTTGTCAGAATCACTTGAACCATTAACAACAGTTTCATGTCCATAATATACATCTAATGGAGAATTAGGCAGATATCCATAACAAGTCTCAAATGGAGACTTCAAAGTAGAAGAATGTATAGCATGATTATAAGCATGTTGCACATAATATAGATCTTCATCCCATAACTTAGGATGTTTTCCACAATATCCCCTAAGAAAATGTACTACCGTGCGGTTTACAACCTCTCGTTTGACCATCAATCTGTGGATGAAAAGCAAGTGCTTTTTTCAGTTTTTGTCCATTAACCCCAAAATGTTGACCAAAATTCCCCAAGAAATCTAGAATCCCGATCAGATATAATTGAAGTAGGTAAACCAAAATGAACCCAAACAAACTGAAAAAACAAATGTGTAGTTCCCTCACTAGTTATTTGTTTAGTACATGGAACCAACACACACATTTTGCTAAATTTGTCCACTACCACATATAAGTAATCATGTTTCTTCCGTGTCATGGGCAAGCCTCCTACAAAGTCCATGGAAACACTTTCCCAAGGCCTTTTTGGAACAGAAGAGGAGTGTAAAGTCCTAATTTCCTATTACTTTGCTTGCTTGTGGCACAAACAACACATCCCTTAATATACATGTTTACATGTTCATGTATTCTAGGCCAATAACAATATTTCTGTAAATGTGCAATTGTCTTACTAACACCAAAATGCTCTGAAATAAGAGAAGTATGTGCTTCCCTAATCATATTCACACGTTCATTTTCTGGAATACAAAGTTTACTAGAATGATATAAAAATCCTTCAAGCAAATGATAATCTTTTTCTCCTACTTTTTCCCACTTACTAGATCCCCATACACTTCTCTAAAATCAACATCAATTACATATTGTTCCTCAGAACTAACATGAGCCAAAGAACTATGCTGCAAAAGAATAGATGCTACCGCACCGGTGGTCTAGATAACATGTCAGAAACCTTGTTTTGAATACCTTTTTTATACTTGATTACAAGATGAAATTGTTGCAAAATCCCATCCAACCGAAATGTCTAGATCATGTTGCAATTTGGTTTGTGTTTGTAAGTAATGAAGCAATTGATGGTTAGTATGTATAATTATTTATTTTCCCATTAAATAATGCTTCCACTTTTTAACACATTGAACCAAAGCATACAACTCTTTATCATAAGTTGATAGTTTTTTACCGCACTTGTAAAGGTTTCGAATGGTAACACACTAGTCGTTTGTTCTCGCATCAAAACTACCCTATTGCATAGTCACTAGCATATATCTCAATCTCAAATGAATTTTGTAAATCTGAAGTGCCAAGATCGGCAAGACTTATCTTCTCTTTCAAAGTATCAAAGGCTTTTGTTGTTTTCCTCCCCACTGAAGACCTATTTCATACTTGTCAAAGCATGCAAAGGAGATGCAATATATGAGAAGTTAGCAATAAATTTTCTCCAAAGATCGAACCGCACCTAGAAAACTCCTAACTTCTATCACATAAGTGGGTCTAGGCCATTTCACAATAACCTCTATTTTTACAGGATCAATTCCCAATTCTCCATTTCCTACAATATAACTCAAGTAAATTAAAGATGTTTTTCCAAATTCACATTTTGACATCTTCAAATACAATTTCTCTTTCCTTAGTGCATCTAAGACTTTCTGGATGTGTTTAACATGTTCATCCCATGACTTACTTAAAATAAGAATATCATCTAAGTAGACAATAACGAAATTATCAATGAATGGTCTAAAGATTTCATTCATAACTCTCATGAATGTTGCTGGTGCATCAGCACAAACCAAAAGGCATCAATAACCATTCAAACAATCCTTGTTTCATTTTAAACATAGTTTTCAAACATCACCTTCTGAAATTCTTACTTGGTGATAACCACTTCTTAAATCTAACTTAGTGAAATAAATTACATTCTTTAATTGATCTAGTAAATCATCTATTCTAGGAAGAGGGTAACGATTCTTTACTGTAATCTTGTTTAAAGCATGAAAATCAACACACATTCGCCAAGTGCCATCCTTCTTAGGAACCAATATAATTGGTGAACCACATGGGGATGTACTTGGATGAATTATACCTTGAGCCAAAAGTTCCATTACCTGTCTCTTGATTTCCTCATTCTCTACTACTAACAACTTGTACATTCTGATATTGGGAAGAGGTGCATCCTGAAGCAACTATATCTCATGTTGAACCCCTCTTTTGGGAGTTAGACCTTGTGGATCTTGAAAAACATCATCAAAATGAGAAACAATTTATACCAATTCATCCTTATGTTTTAGATCGCAAGTATCAAAATCCATCTCATGTTAGTTTTCTTTGGCTTTGAACACCATGAGCACAAAAGTTTTTCTTGAGTTTACAAGCATTTTCATTTGACTTCGTAGTTACCAAGGATAGATTATTCTTTTCATGGTGAGCTCTAACAATAAACTCAATTCCATCCTTTACAAGCAAATATTTATTTTCTTCCCTATAGAATATTGCTTTACGATCATACAAATAAGGACTTCCCAAAACCACCCCACAAATATCCAAAGGAACTACATCCAATTCAACCTCATCTATAAACTTGTTTGTAATGGCAAATCTGAAAGTACAAGTTTTAGTTACCTGCAGTTTTGCATCATCACAAACCCAGCCCAAAAGATAAGGCTTAGGATGGGGTTTAGTTTTGACTTCAATTTCTTAATAACCTCTTCATAAATTAGATTAGCTTGAGATCCACTATCAAAAAGAGTATCAATTTTTGTATGCTTTGAAATTACTCTAATGTGGAAAAGCTCATTCCTTTTCTTATCATCATGTATAGTTTGTTTACTAGAAGAAGATGCAACATTTGTAGTACTATTGTTGGAAATTGAAAGAGTTGATTTACCTTGAAAACTCATAGCCGTGATCTTGGTTTCATCACCCGAATCGTAACCAAGATCATGCAAAGACAATGTTTCTTTTCTTTTCTTTTCCTTTCTTAACCATCCATTTAGGCTTCGTTTCAGATGTAATTTCCAACACTTAGACTCATCATGGTTCTTTTTACAATGATTACAAAATGGTTTTTCATCTTCCTTTTTAACAGTAGAGTTTGTTTTATGCTTACCCTTTCCTTTTCCTTGTTCTTTCGAACCTTTTCCTTCAGATTTCTTGTTCTTTTGATTAAAAGAAGAGAAAGAGGACTCCTTTGTCATTTTCCCTCGTGCTTCCAAATGGGTTGCTTGAACACATACTGCATCAAGATTAGTAGGACCTAAAACAAGTATCATATGCCTTAGATAACTATGCAATCCACCAATATATTTGAGCAGTGTTTCTTTTGTGTTTAGAGAAATTCCCAGAATTAGAGCCCTTTTCCTAAATTCCTGTGTGTATTCTTGAACACTTTGTCCCTTAGTTTGTCTTAATGTTTTCCAATCCATCATAGCTTGTTGCTTATAACCAAGAGGATAAAATTGTTGCCTAAGATTTGAAACAAATTCAGACCAAGAAGTGATTTCTTTACCTTTGGTTTCTTCCACTTCTGAAGCTTACTCTCCCACCAAATGAGTGTTGTGCCACCCATCCAAGAGTTTCCAAATGAATCTTTGCTTCATCATCAACAATTCTCTGAACCCTGCAATATACTTCTATCTGCTTGACCCAGTTATCCAACTTCTCTACATTTAGCTCTCTAGTATACATAGGCAATTCAAACTTGATATCTAACTTTAATGAAGGAAAATCATATTTTAAAGGGTCTCTTTTAGGAATATCAGAACTAGAGCTTTCTTCTTTCTTACCTTCTCTAGTTCCCTTTTCCCTTTGTCTATCTTGGTACATTTCTTCCACCATTTCCTTCATCTATAGGAATGATTGACAAAAAAAAATTCCTCTTGATCCGCCATTGTCAGAGGACTTCGAGATCATCCTGGTACAAATTTTGGGATCTCCTTCAACTAACTCTCCTTCACCCTTCTTAGATCGAGACCTTGTTAACATCCAACACACAACTTGCAATCCAAAACACGTTAATCTGAACCAAAAATCAGTCAAAACCAGCTCTGATACCAATGATCTGAAAATCAATTTTAACTAGCAATTGTGCACACACAAAACTTTGCTTTGTATTGATTTTCGATGTAAAAATTGAGCATTATATCCTTTTGTATTTTTAATAAAATAATTAAAACTAAAAGTACTGTGTAAAAATAGAAAATAAAGAGATGAATCACCAGAAATTTGACACAGGAATTGATAACAGAGTTCGACACTTGTGGCCTACGTCTCCGGTCCGGTTGAATGGGACCGATCTATTAAAATATTGAAAATAAATCTTTACAAATATTTATACAAGAATCTGATCTTCTCATCATGTTCCTCTGCCAAAAATAATAGGAGTCACTTTTTACTTCATCTCAAAATTCCTTCCCTAGCTCAAGTTATGAGCATTTCAATAAATTACACAGACCGAATGCCTGTACATGTACAAAATAGCTCCTTTTATAATGTTTCCCAAGTAGTGGCGCAGCGGTCAAGACCCATATCTTTTACCATGGAGATCAAGGTTCAAATCCCCTTATCTCCATCTCCTTAGGTGCATATCATGGGATTTATTCCACATTTGAAGCCGGAGAGTGAGTTAGGCACTTTATAAGGTTGATTTCCCACGCATGTAGGTGGCTATATGAGCCATTGACCATTCAAACCTATTTCGGCACCAAAAAGGGAACTCCGGGTATGTTTTGGAATTATTTTAGGCACCTTATTCAATAATGCTTATGGAGGTTTAGCAAATAAAATGAATGGAATATGGTTTAGTAAGTAAAATGCATGGAATATGGAGGTTATTTAATGCGTAGTTTAAATGGAATATTAATTAGTCCCACATGCATAGAAAAATGCAATTAGAGGCATATATATATACACAAGTTGGTATAATGATAATATGAGAAGGAGGCCAAGACACCCCTCCATAATCAAGTGTGTCGAACTTGGCTGAGGGCCCCAGCCAAGAAATAGCGGGTCCATTTGTCCACGAACGAGTGTCCAAGACAGCGCTTCCAAAACCACTTTATTTTGTCACACAAATTTTCCATGTGTCGCAATATGATTGAAACACTTGGCGAGTGTGCACACATCCAACTTGCACAAAACTCCAAATTTTACCAAATTTGCTCGAAAATTTCAGCGGACTATAACTTTTCAAACGAGCTCTGCTTTCCTGCAAACAAGATATCAAACGAATCGTGTAATTTTTCTCCGCACTTTAAAAATGACTCGCAACTTATTCTCGAGAAGATCTTAGATTAGTGTTTCTCTGTGAGGATCCTCTAGATCAGTTTAGGTTAGGTTATAGGGCTCATAGTTTAGGGTTTAGGGTTTAGGTTTTAGGGTTTAGGATTTAAGGTTTAGGGTTGAAAATTTATTGTTTAGGGTTTATGGTTTAGGTTTTAGGGATAAAGTTTTAGGATTTTGGTTTAGGGCTCATGCTTTAGGGTATAGGGTTTAGGGCTTAGGGTACATTGTTAAGGGTTAGGGTTTAGGGCTTAGGAATCATGGTGTGGGGTTCTAGGATTAGGGTTTAGGGTTTAGGCTTCGTGGTTAAGGGTTGAGGGTTTAAGGTTTAGGTCACAGAGTTTAGGGGTTAGGATTTAGTGTTTAGGGATCAAGGTTAAAGGTTTAAGGTTTAGGCTTTAGGGCTTATGACTTAGGGTTCGTGGATTTATGATTCAAGATATATGGTTTAGGTTTTACGGTTTAGGGTTTAGGGTTTAGGGTTTATTTTTAGTTTTTAGGGTTTAGAGTTTAGGGTCAGGGGTTTAGGGTTTAGGATTTAATTTTTAGGGTTTAGGGTTTGGAATTTAGGGTTCATGGTTCATGGTTTAGGGTTTAGGGCTTAGGTCTTGTTGGTGTCCATTTTGCCCTAATTTTCCTTCACTCTGTGTTTTTTAAAACATTTTCTATATCTTGAATGGATGATCTGAAGCTTTTTCCTCCATTTGAATGCCTTGAATTGTTTTCCAAATCCATTGTTATGCCCTTTTTTGAAGAAGTCTCCAAGTGTGCCCTATTTTTTCCTAAATTCTTCAAATCCGTGGGCTCTGCCATTTTTCCTATTTTTCCCGATCATGGAAGCTCGAAAATGATTGATTTATACTTATATGCCTTTGAAAATCCATACCAATGGTCGAAAATGCTTGGAATCATGTTTCACTTGGCTTTGTTTAAAAAATTTGTCATCCTTCACAAAAAAATTAGATTCTCGGCACGACTAGAAAATTTCTATGTTTTTGACAAATTGATCGGGCGTATTTTACTGTCAAATTATTCTTGAGCATTGGGAAGTTACGTGGATTCTTCTAATTGGTCAAGGAACAATGTGCCATTGCTTCAACTTTTTCTTTTTCGTGTTTTTGGCAAAAGAAAAAATTGGTCCCATGGCTCTGTAATTTTCTCGATTGGTTCTAATGATGCTTAAGTGGCTTCTTCTAATTGGTTGAGGCGCGACAGGGCTTATTTTGTAAAGTTTTTATTTTTGGATATTTTTCCTAAAAAATTAACTCACCCGTGGCCCCACCAAGTTCGATTGGCTGATTTCTAGCGGCAAAGAAAATTTCTTAATTTTTCCCAAGGATGTACACGTGTCGCATGTTGAGCGATTATGGAGTAGCGGGTATTTTTGTGCTCTAAGGCATTTTGGAAAAAGGAGTTAAAGTGAGAAAAAAGTCCTAAGGCCCGCGGAGGACACATGGCGGCTTCAAAATCAAAGATGGAATTGCGGGTTGTCGGGTTCCTTTAAAGTTTTTTGACTTTATTTTGTAAAAGGATTAAAGTCACAAAGTGAACCGAAACTCCACTCCAATCAGAGAAGGGCATGTAGCAATTTGAAAAGTCAAAGGAAAAGGGGATGCAGGTCGATGGAGAAATTTGATTTTTTTGCCTTCTTTTGGAAAGAAGGGAATAAAGTATGAAAATGGGCCGAAACTCCACCTCCAATCAGAGAAGGACACATGGCTTTGAAAAGTCAAAGAGGGAGACAGAATGTCGAGTTACTTTGAAGTTTTTTAACTTCAAAAGATAAAGGTTAAAATATGAACCGCAGCTCCGCTCCAATCACAGAAGAACACGTGGCAAGGTCAAAGGCGGAAAGGCAGAGATGTGGGGAAAATTTGGAAAATTTTCTTTTTCCAAAAAGAGGAAAAATAGCAGAATCGAGCCGCGATTCCGCTGGGACCCACATTGGGACACATGTTAGGCTCATTTTCAAGGGCGGAGGGGTACGTAAAAAATGTCAAAATTTTACATTTTTCCAAAAGTGATAAAATGTCAAAAAGTGCTCCCAAGCCCGTTTCCAATCACATTTTTCCACGTGGAGGGCTCAGATTAAAAGATGAAGGAAGATCAATGGTAACTATGCATTTCATCATTTTTCCACCATTCGAGCTCCAAGATGTTTGGAGATGAAATTTTTGCATCAATTTTCATCGATTTTTGGCAAATTTGTGTCGTTCTAGTCTGCAATGATCAATTAAATCAATTTGATGGTTCAATTTGTGAATCTGAGGTACTTTTGAAAAGGATTTTTGCTCGAGCTCGTGTAAAAACATGAAATATCAGATCCAGAAGTTGCAGAGGCAAATTTTGAAAGGGAAAAGATGAAATGATGAAAGGAAAGGGGCTACGTGTGCTAAGGGTGAAAAGCATGCCCCTTGTTGAAGTAATGATGTGGATTTTTGCAATGATTCATCTTTTGAGGCACCTAGCAACTCTTGAACATTTTTCTGTTAAAAGTTATTTTCTGCGAATCATGATGGAATTTTGTAACAAACTTGATGCTTAGGATATCCTTTTCTTGGGAGAGAAGGCTTGGATGTAAACAAATGATATATAATGCATGTTTGAGACTTGTAAATGGTCGGGAGTTCATTTTCACGAGAAAATTTTGAGAAAATCTCATCTCTCTGAGAAACTAGGTTAACTTCCTCTATGTTAGATTTTCATTCATGTTGAGTTGGTTACAAGTGTATAGCCATCAACAAGCTTTGATATTGTTTGAATAACTCTCCCCTGCTGATGAATTTGATAAATTTTGAGTTAATTTGTGTTAAATCTCTGGCAATTTTGTGTTTATTTCACTTTCGAATGTCTGCAAGTAGTTTTTCTTGTTCCTATTGCAATCTTGTATCAAAATCTATCTAAATCACATAGATATTCATCCTTGTGATAGTTTAGTGGCATCTACAATTTCATTTTCCAAAAGATATTTCATCTGGGAATGAAATAAACGATTTAAAATCACTTTTCTTTCATTTGTTGAAAGAGATTGTTTGTAAGCCTCTGGGTGTACCTCAAGTGTGATTGATCTTAGATTTTGATGTTTTATTGGGTTTTTTAACTCAAGCCTTTGTGTTAAAGTCTCAAATATTGTGTGAAAAAGTGCAAATTTGGGCCTTCATTGATGCACACCTTCTGTTGAAGGAATGTTTTAACTATTTTGAAGTTTTATGTTGCTTGAGTTTTCCATCATTGTGAAGTTTCTCAAGGATCTGGCAAAGTCCAATTTGTCTTGTTGACCTCCCACCAAAAAATTATTCAAATAACCAATCCTACCCTGAACTACCCCTGTTTTGTCCTATATATCCACAAAAGAACAAAATCCATTTGCTAAAGTATGTAGAATAGATCAGGTTTCCAAATGTCTTCAGTAACCTTAGCCTTGAGTTGAAAATATCTCCATATTTTGGGAGTGACAACTCGTGAGAGTCAGATTTGGTGTGTTAATCATATTGTCCCAAGGTATTCTATATAAAATTTTGTAAAAGAAGTATATCACCATCTCCTTTACAATTTGAAGGTTACAAAGTAGGTTCTCTTGCCTTGGTTGAAAGGCACAACCAGAAATAGTTAGGATAAGATCACATCCTTTTAAGGTCTTACCCACTTCTTTCAAATCATGAGTGCTAAAAGTCGATAAACTCCTTCCCTCTGAAAATGACACACAATTGTTTATCTTCCTCTAAGTGTCTTTTTCATTCCTTGATGCTACTCGATTCTGAGGAAGGATTAAATCTAGGTACCAACAAAGTGATTAAGGTTGTGAGTTTAGGTTTAGGACTCACGGATAAGAGCTCTAGATTTAGGGTTCGGGGCATAGGAATCGGGGTTCAAGGTTTAGGGTTCGGGGTTTAGCGTTTAGGGTTAAGGGTTTAGGGTTCATGATTTAGTGTTTAGGGTTTAGGGTGTATTATTTTGGTTTTAGGGTTTATAGTTTAGGGTTTTCACTCAGCTTAACGTTTGAGGGTTTAAGGTTTAGGTCATGGAGTTCATGCTTTAGGTTTAATGTTTAGGGCTCAACATTTAGGGTTTAGGGTTTAGGATTTAGTGTTTAGGGTTTAGGTTTTAAGGGTTAGGGTTTAGGGTTTAGGGTTTGGGATCGGGGTTTAGGGTTTAGGATTTAGTATTTATGGTTTAGGGTTTAGGGTTTAGCATTTAGGAATCATGGTTCATGGTTTAGGGTTTAGTTTTTAGGGCTTAGGGCTCAAAGTTTAGGGCTTAAGGCTCGGGTTTTAGGGTATAGAGATCATGGGTAAGAGATGGATGTTTAAGGTTTAGGGTTTAGGGATCATGGTTCAGGGTTTGAGGTCTAGGGTTAAGGGCTCAAGGTTTAGGGTTTAGAGTTTAGCGAAGAGATCCGATTGGCATAGTTTCCCATAACATCTTGTTTATTTAATTAAGAGAGTACAGAGCTCGATTTTGCTCTCGCCGCTTTGGTCTATCCATTCACTTCTAAATCTAAGGCATTAATTTGAGTGGTGGCGTGCTTAACATTAGATTGCTTTGAAATTATTATGCAACCGGAAGATTTGTAAGGCCGTATGGGCCATGTCACCTCCATGTTCAGCTTTGAGGTGAAAAGCATTAATCCGGTTGGTGGGATTTGTTTGTTGTACTTGTTGGTCTATTCCTCCCACTTAACTTTTATCATGTTGCCCAATACACGGGGATACAAATCGGATACCTTTGAAGCTATACAAATCATATGATATCCTTTTTTAACCTGAATCTTATTACTAAAAGGAATGTATTTATATCTTATAATATAAGATATATGACTTACTATATATGTGAACGCCGAACGGTATAAGTTATTTGTTTTAGAGGGATAATTATTACTTTTCTAGTTAATGTCGATAAGGGGTGTGATTTATTTTGTAAGGGTAGGAATATAGATAGGGCATTACATTTAAAGGTTCATACATATACATTTGCAATTCTTATATCATGAGTGCTAGCGTTTTGTGGACTATTTTATTGGAACTAAACATGAATACATGAAGACTTCGAACGCCGAAAGGTATATGTTATTTGATTTAGAGGGATAGTTATTACTTGTGTAGTTGATGTTGATAATGGGTGTGATTGAATTTGTTAAGTGTAGGAATATAGATGAACCACTTCATTTAAAGGTTCCATCTCTACATTTCAAACTTGTTACAAATTCATACATATACATTTGCAAATCTCATATCATGAGTGGTAGTGCTTTGTTGTCAATTTTATTTTTACTAAACATGTTACATGAAGACTTTTGTACATGTGCAGATTTTATATCATGAGTGGTAGCCTTTTGTGGCCATTGTTTTTCACACTAAACATGAATACATTTGATATTTTTTGGGTATTTAATTACTTTTATAGTTGATGTGGTTTGTAATTATTTCGGGAAAAATATGCTAGTGTTGCATCGGTTGTTTGGTTGGTCTTTTGTTGAAAAAACCTTTTTTGTATAGTCGATAACGGGTGGGATTGATAGTGGTAGTGTAGGAATATAGATGAAACATTACATTGATTTGTTCTATGTGTACATTTAAATTTGTTACAAATTCATACATGTACAGTTGTAAATCTTATATCACGACATTTGAACTAAACATGTATACATGAAGACCTTTGTACATTTGCAAATTTTATATCATGAATGGTATCCTTTTGTGGGTAATTTTATTTTCACTAAACATGAATACATTTTATACCCCTTGAATGAAAATGTCATTTTGGATACAAGAAGTGTTGAGTAAAGTAGTAGTGGAGGTGTTATCAAAGTAGAGGGTAGTATTTACTGACGGGTTGAATGATAGTAGTCTTGACTCCTCCTTTATTCTTTCTCCAAGTGTTGTTATGCATGCTATTTTTGAGTACTTTTGAATGAAAAAGGAGGTGAAATCCAAAAATTTGCAAGCGAGGGAACTTTGGAGAAATGTGTGAATGTCAGACCTTAGCTTTCAGTGGTTCCAATGTCAATAGTTTCTCTATGCAAAGTAAGTCCCTGGGACTTATGGATAGTTAATACCTAGACCATTTTAATAAGAAATTTTCTTCGATTCCCTCTTGAAATAGGGGGTATGGGAATATGTAACAGGTTGGAGGGATCCCAACATGGGTCATTGTATCAATAAAATTTGACAACAACAAATAAAGGTAATGTTGGTGGTGGCATTGATGTGTTGTAGATATTATCGGTGATTTTTCCTGTAGAACCATTTATGAGGCCTATGTCAACCCAAAAATTTACAATGCGGAGGCCTGCTTGGATTGTGGATGTGGAGATGTTGAATGATGAAACACCGGTAGGGGTGAGAAGAACGAGAGGTGAGGGAGATGTGGTTGATGTTGTTGTGAATGAATTTCATATTTTATTTATCAAAAAATATTTTCATGTTCTAGTTGTTCCTTGAATTATCAATCTAGTGGAGGTAGAAGGGATTTTTTTTCTAAATGGTGTAGTATGGTATAGATCTTTTGTTGGCTTATGGTTTTATTCTCACTTTGCTTACCTTGGATTAGTTGTTTTCTTTATTACAATCCATTATGTTGAATATTTCAAACCCTCAAAGGTGCCCCATTCTAAATGCAACCAATTTGTTCGAGATAGTGTTTTCGAGCATCTTTACGATTAGTTTGAGGAAGAATTATGTTAATATTTTGTGATTTTTATGTTACATATTTATAAAGAAAAGAAGGAAAATAATAACCTAATCTACTCATAGAATTAAGAAATCCCATTTACAATTGTGTGCTCCAATTAGCCATCATATTGGAAACTACCCAATATTGTGATGCATGCCTCTCTCACACTTTACGATTAGGCTTATAAATAAGATTATAGCTTAGTGTGCTTGAGTTCCCACTATATATTAAACTTTAAATACCATGTCAACATAACATACTGCCATTTAATATTATTGTTAAAACAAGGTATTCCGAGTCTAAAATTGACAAGTAAATTCCCAAGTAACATGTACTCCAACCAATATTGAGTTTTGCTTTTTGATTTAATTTGGGATGTATCAATCCCAAAATAGGCGCTCATCTTACTCGCAAAGATACATCTTAAAAAGAAGCAAAAAAACATCATTTTATTTACCAAAAATTAGAAAAAAACATCAATTTATTTACCAAATAAAATCATTACTGCATCTGCATTAGTCATGTAGTGCTCAATAGTTTCCATGCACAAGTGCAAGGAGACAAGGGTTCAATATAAAAGCATCAGTTCAGTAAATTTCTTTTGCAGATAGATGTATCTACATTAAAAGGAGGAGGGATGTAATCACTAGGACTTTGCATGTGATGGTAATTGAACAATAAAAAGAAAGAACTTCAATCAGCCATATCAAATGTCAAATGAAAGGTCATAGATCTGAATGGTCCTAGAAGAGGCCAAAATGATCTACGAAAAGCAGTAAAAACATTGGAAATACACCCCATAGGAAAAAAATAAAATTTCAAACATGTTTATATTGCAGAAGGAACTTGGAGCAGTAGAATTTTGGTACATGTAATAAAATCTACTTTTTTATTTGTTTTAAACTACATAGCTAATATTTATGTTCCCTCATCTCGCATGTATGAATGATAACATAGAGGTTCCTCACATGTCCACAATTTATTATGGATTGATAACGCCCTAAATTTGATGCAATGGACTGGGGAGGATATAAAATTATTGAGGTGAAAAATAATACTTTAATAAGTTCGTGTCTACTTGAAAACCCCTCTCGGCTTGCAACCTCTTGGATTTTGTTCACGAGTCACTCTTAGACACGAGGATAGCAAAAGTGAACTGATCGGGTGGAACACCTATTCGTTGCATTTCATGAAACAATTTCAATGCTTTGTGAGGATACTCATGTCTACTGTAAGCTACAATTATGATGTTCCATAAGAAGAGGTCTCGTTCAGTCATTTGGACAAACAGATGGCGAGCATCCACTAAACATCTGCACTTGACATACATGCGTATAAGGGTATTTTGTAGTAGTATGTGTGTGAAAACTTAAATCCCGTCTGATTGATGTGGGAGTGAATTTTCTTACCCTGTGAAAGGGCTTTCTTGGAAATACAAGTTTGCAATAGTTGAAAGTAAGTATAAGAATCTACAGAGGATTGTGTGTATTTAGTAAATGTGTATCACCTCTTTCAATTGACCTGCTCTACATAACGCTATTTGGATGACACTTGATATACATGTGTATAAGGGTATTTTGTAGTAGTATGTGTGTGAAAACTTAAATCTAACTAATTGATGTGGGAGTGAATTTTCTTACCTTGTGAAATGGATTTCTTGGAAATACAAGTCTGCAATAGTTGAAAGTAAGTATAAGAATCTGCAGGGGGATTGTGTGTATTTAGTAGAATGTGTATCGCCTCTTTCAACCGACCTGCTCTACATAATGCTATTTGGATGGCATTGGAAATGAATGGTTTTATTGCCTCAAGTTAGCTTTATGCACATCCAAAAGAGAAGAGCTCAACAATGAAGAACATAGTGACTTCATTAGTGAAATGAGTAGGGTCAGTGCCCTCATTATGAAACAAGTCTTCATTTATTTTGTTCTGAATTCACCACAAAACTTCAGTACAATAGGAAAGCCAAAGAGTATAAAAATAATTTGAGTGTTTTTGACATTAGAAATAGAAGTCGTCCCCATATCTGACATTAGCATAAAATGTAGCATTTGACAAACTGGAGCTTTAAAGAACATAACAAATCTTTTTTTTTTTATATACAAATATACAAGGTCTATTTTAGGTTCTAATGCAACATTTTTAGTGATCGTGCATTCTAGATAATTACACCATTGTTAATCATAAGTACTTTGAGCTATAGTCATCAGGTTTCCATGTTGTTATATAATTTTCCTTAACATCTTAACATTTTACTTTATTTACAAAGGAATTTCCTTTGAAGAGAAGCATAAGGTGGTTGTTCTAGTATAGGCTTTGAAATACCCCTTTTATTATATTTTTTGGACTGTTTTTCGTTTTCGACTTCATTGAAAACTAAAAATAGACCAAAAAAACTTATAAAGTTTTGTATTGATTTTTCAGTTTTTGACTTTAAAAACAAAATCTTAAAAAGTAGTGTTTTCATTTTTAGTTTTTGACTCCATCATAGTATTATCAATTTGTCAATAGTGGTTTGTGGTTGTATTGTTTATTTTAAATTTCTATGCATATCATGTGGTTAATTTTGTTTATTTTGCAAGAATTTTAATACTTCAAATATTGTATATATTTTTGTATGCCCATACCCTGATGTACCAAACCCTGGGGAAAAAAATGTTGTTTTGTCTTATTCAATACTTGTATAGGATATTTATGAGAACGAAATTGAAAATATAGAATAATCTTAATGGAGGAGTCCCTCCTTTTAAATTCACGAGATACATTTAGTTTTATTATCAATCTTAGTGGAGGTAGAAGGGATTTGTTTGTTGAATAGTGTAGTATGGTATAGATATTTTGTTGCCTTATGGTTTTATTCTCACTTTGCTTACCTTGGATTATTTGTCATCTTTTTTGTTAACGACCCATTATGTTGAATCTATCAAACCCTACAAGGTACCCCATTCTAAATGTAGCCAATTTGTTCATATAGTGTTATCGACATCTTTACGATTAGTATGAGGAAAAACTATGTTAATATTTTGTGATTTTTTTGTTACATATTTATAAAGAAAAGCATGAACATAATAACCTAAGCTACTCATAGACTTAATAAATCCCATTTACAACTGTGCTCCAATTATCCATCATATTGGAAACCACCCAATATTGTGGTGCATGCCTCTCTCACACTTTTTGATTAGGCTTATCCATAAGATTGTAGCTTAGTGTGTTGAGTTCATGAATATATATTAAAATTTCAAATCTCATGTTAACATATTGTGATCTTAAAAAAGGTCCTAGTCTAAAATTGAAAGTTTCCCAATCTTACTCCATCAATATTGAGTTTTTCTTTTTGATTTAATTTATGATGTATCATCCCAAAATAGGCATATGCTTACTGATATACATCCAAAAATCAGCAAAAAGAACATTTTATTTACAAGATAAAATTCATTACCTTCATAACATCTTTAGGATCTCGAGATTTGTCACGTAGTCTCAGGAAATTTCATGCACTTCACCGTGTAAGGAGACAAGGGTTCAATATAAAAGCATCGAGTTCAAGTAAATTTCTTTTCGAGATAGATGTATCTATTAAAAGGAGGAGGGAGGTAATCACTAGACTTTTCATGTGATGGTACTTGAACAATAAAAAGAAAGAACTTCAATCAGCCATATCAAATGTCAAAGGATCGGAATGGTCCAAGAAGAGGCCAGAAGGACCTACCAAAAGTAGTAAAAACATTAGAAATACACCCCATAGGAAAAAAACCCCTCGAAAGTGTTTATACCGTGAAGGAAATTGGAATAGTAGACTTTTGATACATGTAATAAAATATACTTTTTTATTTGTTCCAAACTACAGAGCTAATATTTATGTTCCCTCATCTCGCACGTATGAATGGCAAAATAGAGGCTCCACACATGTCCAAATTTTATTATGGCTTGAGAACGCCCCTAAAGTTGATGCAATGGACTGGGAGGATACAACAGTTATTGAGGTGAAAAAATAATACTTTAATAAGTTACATACTAAACCCTCCTCCCTTGGATTTTGTTCACAGGTCACTCCGAGACGACCTTTGTTTGCTAGATACAACACAAATTATATCATCCTCCCCGCATGTGGACCTTGAAGAACTTCTTAATCATGTTCAGTGCCACACTAAATGTTCAAATTAAACATACTTGCATAAAAAGTAATCACATTTGCAGTACAGGTACAATGCCCCCTGGGCCACGCAACCTACTTCATCCTTGTTCATTGAAAGTGATGGGAAAATTAAGTACCTCCCTTCGAGAAACGAAGATAGATTGAACATCCAAAATCAAACTATGATATCCATCTGGAGAGAAAATTTTGATGGCCAACTGGTACATTCCTGCCATGCAATTCTTAAGTATATTGCAAAATATGCTTCAAAAGTAGAGCAACGTTTAGAAACCTATCACCAAATACTATCCATATTTTCAAGAGATGTTGATGCAGATTCTCCATCACATATTGTGATCTACAAAATCCTCAATGAAATTTGATCTTCAACAGACATCATCGGTAGGATTTTTGAACATCATTGACATATGCTTTGATATCCACGCCCAAAACCTGTAAAATTAACTATTTTCTTTCAAGATCTTCAATTTCAGTAGGAACATCTTTAGGATCCAAGATTTGTACCTATAAATAGTCTTGGGAGGAAATAATTCATTGAACTTCACCGTTGTGCACAAACCCCTCATTTCCCTTCTTATAACATGATACGGAAATATTGAATGTCGAGCCGCTTCTCTTCCCGATCTATGACATGAATGCTGATTTTCTTGTGGAAGGATACCTTGACGTAGTGTAGCCTTTCCAGGTGAAGCTTGAGATCTGTAATGGCCTTTTGTGAGCATACATTGGAAAATCCTCCTATTAACATATTTTGAGAAGTTCTTGAAAATATGAGAGGGAAATGAAACCCCTATAAACCGGTTCTCCATACCGAGGGACGAAGAAAAGTTCTTTTCCGAATACAAATTAAACCCCACTATGTTACAGATATAATCCGAGGCTCTACAAAATTACCCTAGCAATATATCCAACATATCAAAGTATCATCCATGCAAAACCCATATTAAACCTAACAAGAAAATAAATAATAGATCCAACATATCAAAGTAACATCCACACAAAACCCAAACCACAAGTTACATATTCCCATACCCCCTATTTCGAGAGGGAATCGAAGAAAATTTCTAATTAAATAGTAATCAATTAACTATCCGTAAGTCCTATGGACTTACTTTGCATAGAGCAACTGTTGACATTGGAACCACTGAAAGCTAAGGTCTGAAATCACATGTGTACAATGCAATGTGAATGCCCAATGGTATATGGAATTTATGAAGACTTTTCATCGATTAAAAATGATGTACCAGACACCAAACTTGGCATGCTAGCTAGGCTGATAGCCTGATACATACAAAAGAGGTTTTTTAAGTTATACCCTTCTTAGAATGTTGTCTTGTTACACTTTTTTCTTGCTTCGGAGCTGCTTTTAAATTCAATTTTAGCATAGCTTGAACTTTGATAAAAATCACTATAAAATAAACTTCATATGGTTTCCTGAACAGAAACATCAAGTCCTTGAAGAGGCTGAAAACTCTTTAAAAATCAATTATTCTAGTGCTTAACATCCATAGCTTTACTTCTTATAACATGATATGGGATGAACAATAATAATTTTTTCCTAGGTGGCAGAGGTTCATATTTCACGTGGGAATGATCCCATTGACCAGTTTCTCTTAACATAAACATCAAGTTTGCAAAGGATGATTAATCTTTAAAAAGAGATATTCTAAATCTTAGCATTCGTACATATACTTCCTATACTACCCTCGAGGGAGAAGAGCAATAACTTCCAAATAAATGCAAGAGGTTCAAATCTCAGCTTGGGATACTTGTGTTGCAAGAAATGCAGTGGGTTGTGCTTATTTCTCATTTTTAATGCCCAAAGCCATCTACATTAGAAAACAATCATTGTGAATGGGTTGAGTCGGTTCCTTCCCAATCTGTAACCTTTTGGAAACTGCATTAGTGATAGCTCTGTTTCGTTACCAGCTATGAGTTGGTTGTGGGCTGGTACTCAATTTGAAGGTAAAGAAGATACTCAATTTCCTTCTTTCAGTTATAACTTTTGAGTTAGGCAGAGTGTTGAATTGGCCTCTTCTGTGGGAAGTGCCCTTACTGTTATGCTAAATTCATGTCTTGATTGGTGGATTGTAGACATTTGGCTTCTTCTGTAATCTTTCTAATGTTTGACAATAATTGGAGACCATGGCGAAATACCAATAAGCACTTTGGATTTTTTTGAATTGTTTTTTTCATAGTTTAGGGGTTGTGTGTGACATATTTATGGAATATGTTGTCCTCTAAGTTTTTCTAAGTTTGCATGTTGCCTCTTGAATTTTGGAACAATGCCTCTTGAATTTCGGAAGCTTGGAAGCCTTGATGAAAGAATCCAAGTCCTAAAGAAGCTGGAAAACCTCTTGAGGATCCTCTTGATAGAAATAAGTTTTGGATCCAAGTCCTAAATAAGCTGGAAAACCTCTTAAGGATCCTCTTCAATGGAAATAAGTTTTGGCACAGATGTTACAACATGCCAGATTTTTTCAATAGTTTATATATTATTCAGTCTCAAAAGATGAGAAAATAATGAAGTTATGATGGCGGGGGCAGGAATGTGTTTGAAATATTCCAATTGCATTTTCCTTGTATCCAACTCGTGCTTTACACGACATTGGTGTTCTTGGATCTCAAAACCCCACACAGATTGAGGAATTTGTTTTGTAATGTTTTTCATTGCTTGTTTATCAATTCAAAAAAATGTTTTTCTATCAAAAATACATATCATCATCGGGACAAATTTACTAATGGTTCCAGCTTCCAAGGCATGTCAAGAAAAGCAATCTGAGTAATACTTCCAACATGCAAATACAAGTCTAATAATGGCTAACCATGTAAAATTTGAATTTTAAAACCAATTTGATGATCTTGAGAGCAAAAAATTATATGAGCTAGGGTATAAGATACACGGGATATTTAACATGTAGTTAATTCCCAAAACGAACAAGGAATTAATATACCAAGCATAGTCATAGTGTAGAGACTACTCAGGGAGGAAAGAGAACTAAGAAGCAAAACCACCAAACCACCTCCTACAATCGTCTCCATGGTCACATTGCATTTTCTGCCTCGCCTAAAAATAGGTCCTACATAAAATTAGTAGAAAACTCCAATTTAAATCCTTAGTTCCATATAAAGCATCAAATACGAATTTAAGACCGAAGAGAAAAGAAATTTCCCAAAAAAACACTTTCGAATAATAACAAAATGAATTTACATGTTGTTGATAAAGAATGGTCAAAGGGCCATCTTTTTATGGGTCCAAATCCTCTCTGAGATTTCTTTGATTTCAAATTTTTCTTGGATAAAATATCACCCAAGGTTATGCATGTTATTCTCAAACAAAGTTAAATATACCCTCAAAAAATAAGCTTTTCTAAATACAGTTGTAATTTTTAAAGCACAAACAAAATCATCTCAAGACAAAAATTATGTATCCAATTCACATTGAATACCACAAGTTAGTATTTCTGCACAAACATTGGAGTCTAAGTTTTTTTATAGAGAGGAAACAACAAGTCAAAAAAACCTGCATGACTGCATAACCTGAAAGTCGGCCGATGAACTCATTGAAATTAGAAGCCCACATGCCAACGATTTTCCCAACTAAATTCTTTTGTATCTGTTGGCAGTCTGTGCGGTGTCGCCATGCGGCCAGATAATGGCGCCGAGCTTATCAATTTCTTTCCGTATAGATTGAAGCCACCCCTTTTCATTTTTCCAAAGCCTGATTGTGTTCCTGATCTCATCGGTGAGGGATGGTTCGGGATGGTGTAAAGAGGTACGATTTCTGACTGAAGTGCCACAAAGAAGTCGAGCATGCAAGCATAAAAAAAAGTTAAAAATATCCCAAAAATGTGAAAACGTCTAGATGGCCGTCAAACCGTCAAAGTTAACACAGTCCTAGAAACGTCCGCAAGGGCCTTTCCCATAGGAGAACACCTTCGGTGTAATTAGGTATATTATACTAGCAATCACATGTGCACAATGCAATGTGAACGCCGAATGGTATATGTTATTTGATTTTAGAGGGATAGTTATTAGTTTTGTAGTTGATGTTGATAAGGGACGTGATTGATTTTGTAAGTGTAGGAATATAGATGAAGCATTTCATTTAAAGGTTTTATCTCTACATTTGAAATTTGTTAAAAATTCATACATATACATTTGTAAATCTTATATCATGAGTGGTAGCGTTTTGTAGACTATTTTATTTGAACTAAACATGAATACATGAAAACTTCCATACATTTGCAGATTTTATATCATGAGTGGTAGTATTTTGTGGCCAAGTATTTTGGCACTAAACATGAATACATTTATACATTTGATATTGCTTTGGATACAAGAAGTTTGAGTAAGGTAGTAGTGGAGGTGCTATCAAAGTAGAGGCTAGTATTTACGATGGGTTGATTTTGTTGAGTGATATTAGTCTCGAATGCTTTGGTTAATGATGAATTGACTTGGGAAGTCTATATGGAGTAGCCATGTGGATATGCAAAAGAGAGCAAAAAGCATCTAATGTGCTGCCTCAAAGAGGTGTTGTATAGATTGAAGTGTGCTCCCATAACCTGGTATGCTATGATTGATGACTATTTCTTGTAGAATGGGTTTCAAAAGTCTTCAAAAAATTCAAATTTTTTCTTTTTTAAAATTTATGTTAAAAATAATGATAAACAATAGGCCTCGTCGAGGCCAATGCGAAACTCACGAGTCTTGACACGAGACTTGCTTTGAGTCCGCCAAATTTTCCCCAAGCATTTGCATAATGTTTCATAAAGTTTGTGGATGCGAAATTGAGGGCATGTATTTACGGATGTCTAGAGAATTTCTTCCTTGAGTTTTAATTCAAGGAAGAAAAAGAAAAAAAAAGAACCATTTTTCAAGTCACAACCCAAGGAAATACATTCATAAAAACTTGATCAAATTTAAAGCCAGATGTAATACACCACAATGGTTGTTCACAGATTGAATACTGCTCCTGAAAATGAAGCATCCTTGCAATCAGAATCTTGTAGATCATGGTGGCTCTCAGGAAGCAGTGGGGACTTGTTGTCACTCTTTTCAGATGCTGCAAGAGTGTCTGAAGTCATCAATTATGGTGTGATGGATGTCTGCACTTTGTCTAAAGCTCCCATTTTGGCACAAGTTGGGAGGATCTTGTGACAAAGGTTGTGGAGTATGGAGTTATAGTTTACAATTGTATTTACTTAAAATCTTCAATAACCTTTTCAAAATCCCATTTTGTACATATCCTGCGATCATCGCATTCCATGAGACCCCATCTCTTTGACACATTTTTTCGAACATTTCATGTGCATCGTGTATATGCTTCCACTTTTTGCATACATATCTATTAGGGTATATTCGTTTAAATGTTTTCAAAGCCTCTTCAACAAACCCATTTTGTGCATATCCTACAATCATTGCGGTATATATGAAATCACATCTCTTTGAGACATTTTGTCAAGCAGGTTGACGTGCCATGTTAATGCTTCCACATTTTGCATACATATCTACTTGGGCACTTTGCAAATGCAACATCTCACAAGAAACCCCTTTCAATTATTTTTTTATGGATGTCCATGCCATGTTCTACATAACCCATTTTGGCACACACCGGAGGTCACCGCTGGAAAGGTAGTGGAATTTGGCTTGATTCTGCCCGATTGCATTTGTTTAAAAGTTTTAAATTCCTTTTCAAAAAAACCCATTGTGTGCATAACTTACATATATTGCAGTCCATGTGACTAAATTTCTTTCGGAATTTTGTCAAATAGTTCATGTGCTGTATACTTCCACATTTTGCATACATATCTACCAGGGCACTCCTGACAACCGCAACATTTGACAAAAATCCCTTCTCCACTATACTTTTATGGATATCTATACCTGTTTATAATCAAATTTTTGGCACATGCTTGGAGTATGCCGAAAAGGTGAACCCGATCGGGTTGAAACCTTGTTGGTTGCATTTGGTGAAACAATGTCAATGCTTGGTGAGGATGCTTGTGTCTTGTGTAAAATGCAATTATAATATTCTATGAGATGAGATCTCGTTCGAGTAATTTGGTCAAACACTTGGCGAACACCGCTAAACTTCCACACTTTTCATACATGAGTATAACGGTATTTTGTAATAGATTATTTGTGGTAAACTTAAATTCCCTCTGATTGTTATATGAGTGAATTTGCTTACCATACTGAAAGGGTTTTCTTGGAAATGCGAGGTAAATAGAATGTGTAACGCCTCTTTTAACAGATCACCTCTACATAGTATTGCTAGGCGAGATTGAGATCCAAACTAATGAAAATTCCGATTCTGGAAATAAGATTGGTCAAGGGGGCTTTGGTGAGGTTTGAGGCTCATTGTCGATTCTCTTTCGGTTAATGTCACTGTAGCCCTCGCTTTAATTTGACTGCAAGATGAAATATTTGAGAATTCTTAGGGAACGCTGAGATACAAGAGAGAAATAGTGTGAAGAGGTTGTTTGAAAATGACTTTGGCACAGTGACGGCTGAATTCTCGACAGAAATGGAGAGTACCGATTTGCATAAGATTCTGATTTGGAGATCAACTATGATTTGGGGACTTATGTCTCAAATGTTCAAAGTGGAAAGTGAAAACCATAAATCCCTATCACTGTAGGTAAAATTATAAAAGATTGCATTGTCTTATAATGTAATCGTCTCTGGCTCTATATTTAGTGTTTGCTTTTTAAACTCGAGTTCGTTTTTACTTTTTGTTGAGATAGATTTGTATAAATCTATAAAGTGCTTTACCAAATATATATAATATATTAAAATAAAAAGTGGTGTTTTATAAAATATATCTTTTTTAATATCATCTTCATTTTCTTCATTTGCGGCGATGGATTTTTTAAGGTGTACGGGGACTTATTTAAGAAAATATTTGACATGGAGATGGCGTTCGCCGGTGCAAAAGGGCTCGAGAATTTTGTCTCGGCGCCATTGTTTGGGAGCCTCAGAACTCCGTAGAGTGAAGTCTTTCATTTCTATAATTACTGGATCAAGTTTTCCAGTGTGAAGGATTTTTCGTGGGAAGATGGGTTTGACATTACTACTGCCCATAGTCAAAGGGATTGAATTTTTCGTGGGACGGGCTTTTATGGGCTCGAGAGAGTCATAGTGGGTGTGTGCTATAAAAAGCTTAAGGATTTGTAGACACTGGTGAGTGTGTCTGCTCCCTGGAATTCAAGGATCTAAAGAAACATTTGTTATCAAGTGCTACTGGAGGATTTCAATGATGACTTCAGACACTCTTGTAGCATAACAAGGCTTTGTTCCTGCCATTTCTTCATCAATTGGATTCTGATTTACTATTTGATCAAATTGTATCACACCCCGAGTAGATATCTTTTTTCTATCTCTTTTTCAGCATTCACGTCTTTGGCTCTTTGTAATTCACACAAATAATTAATAAACACCAATAAAACTAATTTTGAGTATGAAAATGATGACAGGTGTCATTGTGGTAGAAGTAGGTGACAAACAATGCACCAAACTAATGAAAAATCAAAATCCATCGAAATCACTTGGCTGAGCTCTCTTGTGTTATTTATTCGAAAAATTGCAATTCCGCTTAAGTCTGGAATAGACAAAGAAAGGGACCGCCATTATTAAAATTTTGCTGCACTTAAAGTCTTGGGTGTCGACAAATGGGAGGGTAGGGGCAACCGCAACATGATATATTCAACATCCATATTGGAGTATTTGGCGTAAAAGTTACGGAATTGGCAGGAAATGCAAGTAAAGATCTCAAGGTGAAATGCAGTGCAAATCATAAAAAATAGGTAAAAGCCCGTCAAATTTAATCATTTTGAAAAAACATCCAAATGGTTGTCAAGACGTCAAATTTAGCATCGCTGCAGAAACGTCCGGAGGTCCTCTACCATAGGGGAACGCCTTCGGGCGTAATTATAAGGTATTAATAACATGTACTTAAGTGTATGTGTAGGTGAATACAATAATATATAACTATAATATACATATTGGATGGTATAACATTTAAATTGGGTTGTCGTGTTATAACATTTAGGAAGCCTAAACTTTATACCTTTTATAATGTTTATAATATTATTAAGAGAGGTGATAATAAGTTCTCTAATGTGCTTATATTATATGACACATACTAGTATTATTATGAGGTATAATATAATATTTTATAATATAATATAAACCCATGTAATTTTATCGTTATTTATAAAATAACATATTTATATTAATTTTGAATTTTATAATAATAATATGGTAAAGTATTTTAAGGTTATTGAAAATATTATGTTGTATAATAAACTATTATAGGAACAAACCTAGGTCAAACTAGAAAAATTATGGATAATTTTTTTGTTAAACACACTTGCAAAAAAAGGTTAACATTTACGGTCATCACTTTCTCGTTTTAAAATTTCATTAAATTAACATTATTAATTTCTCCTTAGATCCCATTTAAAAATAAAATAATAAAATCTCTCAATAATTTATAATAAATTAATTAGTCTAACAAGACAAGATTTAGACTCCTATCATTCACTTTAACACAATTTAATTTCTCCTTAATTAAATTTGTTCAAACAATCTCAAGGGTAATGTGGTCTTTTAATTAAATAATAAGGTTCTATAATACCCACAAAGGGTCAAAGTTGGCATTAAATTAAAATGTCTCTAATAAATCATTTGTTTTAGAAAAGTAATAACACCCCTTACACAACTTAAGTGGCCCCACTTAAATCCTACCCATGCATTTTTAAATTTTGAATTTCTCTCACCCACTTCCCACCTAATTTTTGTAGGGATGAATCTCATCCATTGGATGGATTCATTTGGGGCCCTTAGATTTGGGAATCCATCTAACCCTAAGTTTGCTTATGAAAAGCTCTTTTCTCTTTTGTTTGACTTATTGTTTCTTTTCTTTTTGTTTTTAGATTGGTGGAGAAGGAGGTGGAAGCCATGAGAGCAAGCCCAAGCTCAAGGATGAATAAAAATGTCCTTTTATTAAGGATTTCTTGTTTTATTTACACCTCATCTAGGGTTTCAATGTATTTATTTATTTATTTTGTTTATTTTACTATTTTAGCATTTTCCCAAATGGGCATGTGGGTATTTTTACCCATATATATATATATATATATATATTGATATATATATACACACCAAAATTTTATTTTATATATATGTGTATGTGTGTGTGTGTGTGTGTGTGTGTGTGTGTGTGTGTGTATATATATACCAAAAATGAAAAAAAGTTTGGCCCGCCATATAAATTATATACAATGATAAAAAAATTTAGATTTTTAATTAATTCACGCCGCCGAAATCCATATATATTTTGGGGGTTTTATTAACATTAAAATTTGGGGGGGGAGGGTCACCTTCCCCACTCCCCATCCCATTTATAATATGGGGTGGGGGATGGGGTGGTGGCCACCCCCCCCAACCCATTCTCCTTTAATAACCTAAAAGAATAAGGCCACGAGGCCAATATTCAAAACATTCAACCAAAATTCTATTTGGCTTTTTTTTATATTATAATATATTTATATATATATATTATATATATATATATATATATATATATATACATACATATATAACACTATCTTTGAATATCAAAATTAATAGTATTTTAATATTAATACTATTATCAATAAATAATGCTATTCACATTATTAATAGTATTAACTAATTTTTTTTTGTTTTATGCCTATACTTAGAATTTCTTTATAATTTGATAATAAAATATAGAATGTAAAAAAAAAAAGAACTATTTCTATTTCCCTTATAATTTTATAAAAAATTTACAATGAATTTATACAACCTAATGAGACTAAGGTCTAAATAGTAATCATACATTTTCTTTACTCAACTTGATTAAAAAAAAAGATGATCCATTTGTTGGCAAAATAACTAAGCAATGAAATTTTCTTTTTTTTTTTAAACTTTTCCATAACACATATGAAGTTTAAACTTTCTTCAATCAATAAAGGAATGAACACATATAGTTTATCTTGTTATTATATGCCTTTCAAGTAATACAATAAAATAATATATTTCTTTCTTTTGCAAAATGTAAGTTTACAAACCATTCCCACAAGAACTTTCAACAAGATTTTCCATAATTTTAAAACAAGAACAACACACCTATGTGAGATAATAAATCAACTAAAATGTGAACAAGTTGTTTTCCTTTTCAATCACATTTCCATTATATCAAAACTTGTTTCACTAAAATTGTTTTTCTTTCCACATGCATTACAATCTTAATAACAAATATTCAATACAACTTTTCTTTCAAAAACAATACTATAAATCTTCCACCTTAAGTGGGAATTTTTGTTTTTTAGAAGAAGGTAGCTATAATGAAGGATTTCTTAGTCTTCTACAAGTGCTCCAAGTTTCCAAATCTCCAAAAAGGCTCCATCTTTTCTCCACTTGATCACAACAACAAATGGGGAGAGAGCAACACTCTCCACCCAACCAAAACTCCAATGAGGAGGAGAAGCAATCCTCCTCATTGGCCCCGAGCCCCAACCACAAGGCAATAAGGATGGATCAAACACATGGAAACTATACAATGCTTCCACACTTACTTTCAAGCAACAATCACACAAGAAAAATAACCACAAAACACTCATTTTTAAGCACAACAACTTCCCAAAACAATGGCTCTAAAACAAGCCAAGTAGAGAAAGGAATATGGGGATACCCTTGTGCCTCCCAAGGGTTTGGATGCCCACCTCAAAATCCTCCAAAACACAATCAACCCCAAAATCTCTTATGCCTCCCTACAACTACAAATATATGTCTCTTATGCCTCCCTCACTCTTATGCCTCCCTCTCTCTTATGGCTCCCACAATGAACAAAATAACAAAAGAGAACAAGGTGGGGCATCCAAAACCCACTCCCTCCTAAATACCCAAAAAGAATATCTTATGCCTCCCAACATATTTCATCCCCATTTCACTATCTCAACACAACCTAAAGCCATTTCACTACCCAAAACTTCAAGAAAAAACACATTCATTCAACACATAACATATAAAAAAAAAAGAAAAAACAAGGGTGCAAGACCCTACCTTTCCATAGGTAAGACTCCACTTTCCAAGAAAGTCCCAAAGTCCTCCAAACTCAAGCAATTCCAAGCAATCCTTCAACTCCAACAAGAAAGCATTCCAAAATGAGAGAGCCAAAACCAAGCAAGTAACCCCCAATACTTCCCAAAAATTCCAATAAATAGAAAAAAGAGGAGAGGAGATGATGTGGCTCCATGTAGGATGCCACATCATTTCTTCTCCATCCCACATCACCAAAGTCAAACCCATACCCCAAAGCATAATAAATGGGTGGTTGAGAGGAATGAAAAACCTCTTACACACACCACTCCAACCCACACCCCTTAAGGACAAAAATTTAAACACATGTAAGAAAGTGCAATTAAATATCACCTTTTTCTTAAAAACACATAATGGGGTCTATTTTTGACCCCCAACCCATAGGTAGGGTTGGTATAAGAAATTAAGAGGTGTGGGACAAGTTTAACTTGTCCCACAAGCCTCCAAAAATGGCCCTTAAGCCCAAATCTGAGTTTCCAAGTAGGGTGGAGTGTACAACACTCAAAATCACATACACTCAACTAATAAACACAAGAACCAAAGACCCAACTACTCTAATAAATGACTCTTTTTTCACATCCATAATTAGCTTAATAACATGATTAATTTACTTAATTAAGACACATAAACCAATTAATGATAAAAAAAATTACATCACAAATTTAAATCACATACACCAAAATTAAATAAAAAAGAAAGAAAAGAACTACACACAAAACCCTTGGTCACAATTGGAGGTCATCCCCCATGGGGACCCCTAACAACAAATAACAAAACAACAACATTACACAAGTTGCCATGGTGACCATTGTTGTATCCATCCAATATTCCATGTGGTTGGTCTCCAATCCCCCTTTGATTGTTGTGATATAATTACCTACAAAATCACACAATACCTCCTTCAGCCTCATGGCCATATCAAAACATCCAAGATAAAATATACACATACAAGTCAACAATCATCCATATATAAATTAAATCATCATCTAGACTAACAATGTTATTATTTTAAAATTCCAACAACATCTCAATTCTATATTTCATCAATACCAATAAGATCACAAGATTAGTTCAACTACTAAATCCTACTCAATATGACGAGAATGTCGAATGTCATAAATATATATAAATATGTCAACAACACATCATCATCAATATAAAATGTCTCTCTAAGAATCCACACAAATCATACTATGAATCAAAATCCATCAATAGTCAAAGTATCTCTATCGTCTAACATCATGCTAAGCCAAAATGATACAATAATATCCATGTATATAGTCAATAGTAATCGAAATCAAAATATAATAAGTGTCGAAGGGAAGTGGGCACTACATCCCCTCCCCTTAGACTCGAATTCCTCTTGGAAGTCACTAAAATAGGTGTGGAAACTAGACTCGTAGTAATGTAGCATCCTCCCATGTAGCAATCAGTCTCATCATACCTATCCCACTGGACTCGACCTAGTCAATCTCTCTACCTCGAAGGCCTAGGGTCCTACGCTCTAAAATACATGGGATCCACCATCACCTTCCCTTGATCTACACCTATAATGAGGTCCAATCTAATACATGAGAAGGATCTATGAATATCTCCTAAGTACAGAAACATGAAATACATCATGGATGCGAGACAAGATGGTGGCAATGCTAGACGATAGGCCAAAGGACCGATACACTCCAAGATCTCAAAGGGACCCAAAAATCTAGGAGCAAAATCTTAGAGCCTTTTTTGTAATGGATAGGGCTCTTATGAGGTCCGACACATGAAAAACACACTTCATTGCCCACCTCAAAACTATGATCTATCCTATGTTGATCCACATACTTCTTCTTCCTATCCTAAGCCTCCTATAATCTCTTCTATCATAATCAAACCTTTGCTCTCCATATCTTGTAGTAAAGATGGCCCAAGAGAAACCCTGTCCTCCAACTCTGTCCCAACTCAGTGGTGTCTGCACTCTCTACCATATAGTTCTTGAAAAGGATCCATGCCTATCAAACTCTGAAAACTATTATTGTAGGAAAACTCCACCAAATACAAATACTCCTCCCACCTCAACTGATGGTCCATGACGTACATCCTAAGCATGTCCTCCAAGATCTGATTCACCCACTCTTTTTCCATCTGTCTCAGGGTGATAAGTTGTACTGAAGTTGATCTTCATCCCGAGAGCATACTACATGGTAGTCCAGAAGTGAGAAGTGTACAAGGGATCATGGTCACAAATGATCTTCCATGGAATCCCATGCAATCTGAAAATCTCATCAAGGTATACTCATGTGCCACTGCACTAGCTATGTAGGTGGTCTTCACCAAAGAAAAGTGGGCCACTTTCATCAATTTATCCACCGTGACCATGATGGCATCATGGTGGTATCTCGACGTCGGTAACCCAACTATGAAATCCATGGAAATGGTGTCCCATTTCCACTCGATATAGCGAGAGGGAAGAGAAGGCTAGCTGGATGCTGATGCTCATCCTTCACCTTCTTGACACTCTAAACAACATGACACAAATTGAGCTACATCTCTCTGTAGTCCCCTCCAATGGTACAATTGTCTCAAGGTGGCATGCATCTTCTTCACCCTAGGATGGGCTGAATAAGGTGCACAATGAGCCTTGTCAAAAATCATGTCTCAAGCCTCCATCTCTAGGAACATATATCCACCTCTGTGCCTAAGAAGACCATCTAACTCTAATGAAAATCCATCAAATATCCCCTCAAGGGCCTCTGAGACTCAATCTCTGATCTGGCTGCAAGGTAGAAGTTGTGAGGAAGATTTGCTACAAAATCCTACTCCACAAATCTGTACCCACTAAAGTAGCCATAACCACATGTCTCTCCTACTCAGGGCATCTGCAACACATTCTCCTTCCCCTTCACATGCTCTATCTCCATGTCATACTCACAAAGTAACTCCATCCAACACCACTGATGAGCATTGAGATTGGGCTGTGTGAAGAGGTGGCGAAGACTCAAGTGATCAGTCTTGAGTGTAAATATCCAAGCCAAGAAGGAAATGTCTCCACCACACCAAGGCATGAACAAATTACTACAAGCTCAAGGTCATGAGTTAGATAATTGAGCTCATAATCCTTGAGTTTTGAGACTCAAAAGCAACCACTTGGCCCTCTGCATCAACACACCTCCTAGTCCTACCAAAGAAGCATCTATGTAAATGAAGAACTCACCCTTGAGGGTATGGCACTATAAGAATAGGTGATGTCGTGAGGCATTCCTTCATTTCCTAAGGCCTAATCACATCTATCTAACCATAATAACTTCTTCCCTTTCCGCTTAAGGGAAGTGATGGGGTGTGTAACTCGAGAAAAGTCTTGAAAAAATCTCTTGTAGTATCCTTCCAAACCCATGAAACTACGCACCTCGGTCACACTAGTGGGTGTTGGCCAATCCATAATAGCTCAATCTTGGAAGGATCAACTGATACCTTCCCCAGAAATGATGTGCCCAAATACTACACCTCTTTTTGAAAGAACACACACTTCTCTAGGTTCCCATAAAGTTGTTGCTCACGAAGACACTGAAGAACCTAGCAAAGGTGTTCCTCGTGCTCCTCACACATACATGAGTATATTAGAATGTATTCAAGAAAATGAGCATGAAGTGATCCAAAAAATGTCTAGAATACCCCATTCATCAAGCTCATGAACATTGCGGGGGCATTCATCAGACCAAAAGGCACTACTGTGAACTCATAGTGGCCATATCTCATATGGAAGGTTTTCTTATGAATATCTTCCTCTCGTGATCCTCAACTATGATATCATAGACTTAAGATCTATCTTGGAAAATATTGTGGCCCCCTTCATCTGATCAAATAAATCATCAATGCGTGGAAGGGGGTAATGATTCTTGATCATTACTTTGTTCAGTGGTGATAATCAATACACAAACATAGATGATCCATCCTTCTTCTTAACAAAAATCACTGGTGCACCCCAGGGGATACACTAGGATGGATTAGGCCTTTCTCCAAAAGGCCCTCAAGCTACACTTGAGCTCACAGAGCTCAAGGGTAGTCATCCGATAAGGTGCTCGTGAGATAGGCTCTGCTCCCGAAACCAAATCTATGTGAAAATCTATCTCACGTGGGGAGAGGTAACCTGGTAGCTCCCCTAGAAAGACATCAAAAAAAATCTCAAGATGTGATGGTCATCAAGAGATGGCCCACTAGACTCATCCTCAGATCTGTCACTAACTATGATAGCATACAACTAGAAACCTCGTCACACACACTCACTTAAGCATAGCGAAATAGTGTGGATAGAAATGGGCCTCCTAACTCTTGTTATCACTGACTCAACTCCCAAATCATCTGTACATGATATAATCTTATGGTAACAATCCACTCTGGCTCTATGTGTAGATAACCAATCCATGCCCAAGATGACTCCATACAGAACCCAACGAAGGATACGAAGATCATAGAGGTAGTGGTGAAGGGTCCCAAATCCACTACACACTCCTTAACTAAGGAGTCTACAAAGATTTTGGCTCCAGAATCCATCTCGACATCCCAACTATGGCCCTTGTCTAACTACCACCATCCTACAATGCTCTACTAAAGATGGTGTAATAAAAGAATCAGATGAACCAGAATCAAACAGAATGGAGGTAGGAATACCACCAATGCTACATGTAGTCTCTATCATGTGCTCTAGTGCTCATCCTGGTGGTTCTCAACCACTACATAGATCCGATGGCTACGTCCCATGTCACCAACTATAGGCTCTGAAATATACGCCTTACCCTTGTTACTAGGGTTACTGTGGGCACTCTCTCCAATGATGTCCAACAATGCCACATCCATAACAACTACTAGTCCTCTCCAATGAGATGTGGCTCTAGCCAGTACTCTAGAGGTCTGTGTCATGGATCTTGATGATCTGGCTATGGAATGTTGAGAGGTCACTGCTTGATGAGAGCTCTCGCTGATTGCTCTCGGTGCACCCTTATGTCCTAATGGGACCCCTAGGGGAGGCCCCATACTCTCGTCCCCTCTAAGCGTCGAAATCTGTGGAGGTCTGAATGGTGGATGAGTATGTTGTTGTTCATGTTGAGGTGGTGGCTATTATGGCTTTGAATGAAGAATATGCATAAACCATGTCCACCATGAGGAGGAGGAGATGACCCCCTCGACCTGTTATCCTGCATCTTTTGGATGCAGCTCCACTCTTATCCTCCTAGCCTACTGAGTCTTCCCAGAGTCTCCTCTAATGTGTAGGCCTTCTCAATGGCCTCTCTACTAAGGTCTCATGGGTAATGAATGTATACACACCTCCCAAATCTAAATTCAGGCCCTTGATGAACCTGAATCTGACCTTCTTCTCATCTTACATATAGTCGACATACTAAAGTAGGTCCAGAAATCGACTCTCGTACTCTGCTACTAGTCATGGATGCTGACGGAGGTCATGGAACTCATCTATCCTCTATTGAATAAACCTCCTAGATAAGTATCTTCTCCTAAACCACTCCTCAAGAGCTCCCAGGTAATTGTCTCTGAGTCTACATGGAGCTTCTTCTCCTCAGTCCTCCACCAGACACCTACTCCATCCCTCAGAAGATGGATCACAACATGAGCTTTTCATGTTTCTAGTACATGGGAAAATCTTGAAGCACCCACTCAAGCTCACTAACCAAGCCTCTTCCTAAAACCACTTGTATCTCTAGAATAATGAGATGGGCATAGCTTCAGGATCTCCTTGATATGATCTAGTTGATGATTGTCGACCCTAGGTCTCTCTGCATGCTCCTCCCTTGGCCTAGGGCTCCGAGATCTATCTCTGTGTCCTAAAATCCTATCTCCATGTCCCCTCTAAGGTGAATCTTCTCTAGCTACTCCACAGATTTCTCTTCCCTATGCTCATCATTTGTGTCATGTGAGAAAGCATGAGCCTCAACTGATGGCTCTCTATCATATCTGGTAGGTCATCCTCCTAAGGATCCTCCGCATATATAGCAGCATTAACGTCCTGAAGCATCTGTAATATCTGAGGTAAAATGGCCGCTACATCTTGATCTGGAGGTGGAAAGTCTAGATCTATGTGTAAGAACCCTCATCTTGTCCATGCCTCTACATGAGACCAAGGTGAGAGTTAGTTCATCATTCTAGGTTTTATTTCAGTTTTCTAAGTTTTCTATATTATACAAATATCATACAATGTTGTTTTCTAGGTTTAAAATTGTGCTAGGTTAAATGTTCATGTCTCATGTTTTCAAGTGTGCCCAAGGGTCCAAGCTTTGAACCCATGGCTCTGATACCAAGTGTAACACCCACAAAAATGTCCCATGAAAAACCCAAGAACAAACCTAGGTCAAACTAGAAAAATTATGGAATAATTTTTTGTTAAACACACTCACAAAAAAGGTTAAAATTTACGGTCATCACATTCTCGTTTTAAAATTACATTAAATTAACATTATTAATTTTCCTTAGATCCCCTTTAAAATAAAATAATAAAATCTCTCAATAATTTATAATAAAATTAGTTAGTCCAAATCAAGACTTAGGCTTCCCTATAATTTACTTTAATATAATTTAATTTCACCTTAATTAAATTTTCATAAATTAATCTCAAGTGTAAAGTGGTCTATTTAATTAAATAATAAAGTTCTATAATACCCACAAAGGGTCAAAGTTGGTATTAAATTAAAATGTCTCTAAAAGACATTTGGGTTAGAAAAGTAATAACACCCAACCCTTACACTTACTTAAGTGGCCCCACTTAAATCCTACCCATGCATTTTAAATTTGAATTTCTCTCACCCACTTCCCACCTACTTTTTGTAGGGATGAATCTCATCCATTGGATGGATTCATTTGGGGCCCTTATTAGGAAAACTATCTAACCCTAAGTTTGCTTATGAAAAATTTTTCTCTTTTGTTTGACTTATTGTTTTTTTTTTTTTTTGCATATTGGTGGAGGAGGAGGTGGAAGCCATGAGAGGCAATCTCAAGCTCTTGGAAGGATACATGCCTCATTTATTTTCTTTTTTTATTTACACCCTCTCCTAGGGTTTCAATGTATTTATTTATTTTTTTTATCTCATTATTTTAATATTTTCCCAAATGGGCATATGTATATGGTTTTACCCATTTTAGAGAAAATGGTTAAAATGGGTGATTATATACACTTGGGTACACACACATATGGGTATATATATATATATATATATATATATATATATATATATATATATATTACATTTTAAACATATTAATACATATTAAAACTGAATAGATATATATAATATATATATATATATATATATATATATATATATATATATATATATATATATGTGTGTATATGTGTGTGTGTGTGTTATGTATAGGGTTCAGCCACACATACACACACACAAACATGGCCATAATACATATAATTTAAAGTTGAATGTATAGGTTTATATGAGGAAGTATGTGGTTTCGGTTTAGGTATTTATTGTTGATAGGGGGGTCACACCCCACCCCCATCCCATTTATAATGGGGTGGGGGTGGGTCAGCGACCCTCCCCCCCCACAATTTCTTAACCTAAAAAACAGTACTACAGTGGCCCATAAAACATTCAATAATATGATGATTATATATTTAAATATTTTTTTTATTGTTTAAAATTTTTTTTTAAAAAATGTTAATATTATATATATATATATATATATATATATATATATATATATATATATATATATATATATATATATATATATTAAAATTATTAATATTAATAAAAAATTAATAATATTTTAATAACCTAATATAATATTAATAAATAATATTAATTTTCACATTATTAATATTTTATTAACTAATATTATTTTTAATTGTTTTATCCTATATTACTAAATTTTAGTTTAAAATTTGATTTGGAATTATAGATGTAAAAAAAATTACATTCTTTCCCATTTATTTATAATTTATAAATAATTTATATAAATTTATACAATTAAATGAGACTAAGGTTAAATAGTAATATTTTTTTCTTTTCTCATTGATTTTAAAAAATGAAGATCCATTTATTGAAAAAAACTAATCAAAGAAATTTTTTTTTTAATACTTTTCCATAACACATATTTAACACTTTTAAACTTTCTTCTTTCAATCAATACAAAGAATTAACAAATATAGTTTATCTTTTATTATATGCCTTTCAAGTAATACAACAAGAATGAATATTTCTTTCTTTTACAAAATACAAGTTTCAAACATTCCCACAAGAAACTTTAACAATATTTCCAATAATTTTAAAACAAGAACAACACACCTATGTGAGATAATAAATCAACTAAAATGTGAACAAGTTGTTTTTTTTTAATCACATTTCCATTATATCAAAAATTATTTCACTAAATTTTTTTCTTTCCACATGCATTACAACTTAATAACAAAATATTCAATACAACTTTTCTTTCAAAAACAATACTATAAATCTTCCACCTTAAGTGGGAATTTTACAAGAAAGGTAGCTATAATGAAGGATTTCTTAGTCTTCTACAAGTGCTCCAAGTTTCCAAATCTCCAACAAGGCTCCATATTTTCTCCACTTGATCACAACAACAAATGGGGAGAGGCAACACTCTCCACCCAACCAAAACTCCAATGAGGAGGAGAAGAAATCCTCCTCATTGGCCCCGAGCCCCAACCACAAGGCAATAAGGGATGGATCAAACACATGAAAACTATACAATGCTTCCACACTTACTTTCAAACAACAATCACACAAGAAAATAACCACAAAAACTCATTTTTAAGCACAACTTCCCAAAAAAATGGCTCTAAAATAAGCCAAGAAGAGAAAGGAATATGGGGATACCCTTGTGCCTCCCAAGGGTTTGGATGCCCACCTCAAAAATCCTCCAAAACAAATCAACCCCAAAATCTCTTATGCCTCCACAAACTACAAATATATATCTCTCTTATGCCTCCCTCACTCTTATGCCTCCCTCTCTCTTATGGCTCCCACAATGAACAAAATAACAAAATGAGAACAAGGTGGGGCATCCAAAACCCACTCCCTCCTAAATACCCAAAGAATCTCTTATGCCTCCCAACATATTTCATCCCATTTCACTATCTCAACACAACCTAAAGCCATTTCACTACCCAACAACTTCAAGAAAGAAAACACATCCATTCAACACATAACATACAAGAAAAAAAAAGAAGAAAACAAGGGTGCAAGACCCTACCTTGCCATAACAAGACTCCACTTTACAAGAAATCCCAAAGTCCTCCAAACTCAAGCAATTCCAAGCAATATTCAACTCCAACAAGAAATCATTCCAAAATGAGAGAGCCAAAACCAAGCAAGTAACCCCAAAACTTCACAAAAATTCCAATAAATAGAAAAGAGGGAGAGGGAGATGATGTGGCTCCATGTAGGATGCCACATCATTTCTTCTCCATCCCACATCACCAAAGTCAAACCCATACCCCAAGGCATAATAAATGGGTGGTTGAGAGGAATGAAAAACCTCTTACACACACCACTCCAACCCACACCCCTTAAGGAAAAATTTAAACACATGTAAGAAAGTGCAATTAAATCTCACCTTTTTCCTTCCAAAACACATAATGGGGTCTATTTTTGACCCCCAACCCATAGGTAGGGTTGGTATAAGAAATTAAGAGGTGTGGGAAAAGTTTAACTTGTCCCAAAAGCCTCCAAAAATGGCCCTTAAGCCCAAATCCGAGTTTCCCAAGTAGGGTGGAGTGTACAACACTCAAAATCACATACACTCAACTAATAAACACAAGAACTAAAGACCCAACTACTCTAATAAATGAATCATTTTGTCACATCCATAATTAGCTTAATAACATGATTAGTTCACTTAAATAAGACACATAAACCAATTAATGATAAAAGGGAATTACATCACAAATTAAATCACAAAATTAAATAAAAGAAAGGAAAAGAATTACACAAACCCTTGGTCACAATTGGAGGTCATCCCCCATGGGGACCCCTAACAACAAAATAATAAAAAAAAAACATTACACAAGTTTCCATGGTGACCATTGTTGTATCCATCCAGTATTCGATGTGGTTGGTCTCTAATCCCCCTTTGATTGTTGTGATATAATTACCTGCAAATATCACACAATACCTCCTTCGGCCTTGTGGCGCGCATCAAAACATCCAAGATATAAATACGAACATGTAATATTCAACTATGCGAAAATAATAAAGATGTGATTCGGATGATATCTTCCATCTATTAATAAAAACATATTACGAATCTTTTACAATACTTAGCATTCTATGCCAAAGTGCACACGGATCGATCTGATAATCCACATGCACGTCTCACGAATAATAAGGATCTCTATCAAGTCAATACTAATTATCGACTCTCTTCTCTTTCTATGCGATTCATCATATCTATATATGGTGGGGACTTTCCCTTCACCACTTATCTACTCTAAAAATAGGCCACATGCTAATAATAACCACACGTCATTTACAATCATAGCCCCACATGCAAGTGTGCTATCTAAAGATCTCTTACAGTCAACTGAGGTGATCAATCTATCTTTAGCTTTTCTCCATGCAAAGGTGCTTCGATCTGATCCTCTAATTATAGACCATGCATGGCGTGCAAGTCTCGACATCATTTGTGTGATCCACACGCCATACTCCAAAAAATAGAATTTGCCTATGAAATCGGCTAAGTCCCGAATGTTGACTTTGTTCCACCACGCGCGTTGCCTTTCTATCCTCCCATGCCCTTGATCCGGCTTGCTCTTAGTGTGAACTTCAAGTGTGATGGATTCCAGCTCATCTGTGCTAGTTCCCCTATTCATTTTATATTATCAACATAACACTAGACATTGAAGTTTCGCGTCCTTCAAGCATCCATTCGTTGAGCGATGAGTTTCCAAAGCTCATCTAGCCTCTCCTTGTGTTGTTCTGTGTTGCGGCCAATGCCTCGTGCTTTTATTTTACAATAGTCAAATTTTCGGTGCGGCCCTCTTGTCTCATCTCTCATGGATTTCTAGACTTCATTGTCATCTGTCGAGTTTTTACCTTTATAAGTGCTTTCGGGGTTGTGTAAATGTTCAAGGCATGGTTTTCCTTCTTTAATTCCTCTTGAAGTGTTTACAGGTAGGCCTTCATATTTTGCAATTCTTTGCACTACAACAGCCTTATCCTTTCTCTTGCTTCTTCAATATTATTTTGCTTTGGCATCGATTGGTGTCATCTTCCAAAGCACCAAGTCTATCATAGCTCGAACATAATGCATATGAAGGGAATTCTTTGGTACCGAGACTCCAAATGTGGGCGCGCCTTGATCACGTGATCTCAATATCCTCTACCATACTCACAAAAGTATTAAACTTTCTTTGGCTCAAGCCTTTTTCTTGAGTCAAGCACGCTATCTCAACATCCTTTGTCTTCAGCTCCTGCGCAGGTGCTCTTATGGTGTGAGCCTTATCCATATTTCTTCTTGCCACTTTTTTGATACCTTCACCAAAGCACATTATTCACTTGTTAAGTCGGACATAACAATCACTTAATTGTTATGTGCTGGCCAAGGATCCCTTTTCAAGCACCTTGACACATAGGAATCTTCACCTACATTGAAATGTAGTTCATCCTGTGCGTATGCATTGACCATGATAGTTGCTTCCTTGTGCGCAGTGTGGCCATGTCCTTATCCATGAGCTCCCAGCCAAATAAGTCTTTCTACTCGATTGTGCTTTGGAACCGGGCGGGAATAATTTTTCCTACGTCATCTGCATATCCCATGATAGGTGTATTGTGCTCTCCATTCTTCCTTCTTGATCTACGCCCTTTTGGGACCGTAGCATCAAGATTAAGGGAACTTTCTGCATTGTATCTTGCGCCATGTCATGTGTCTCTTCGGACTTCTTCTTATCTCTTTCTTCTCCATCCTTCATCCCTTCATATTTTTGTTCCTTATGGGCTGTGGCTCCTCTTACTAGCCATGAGGGTGGGTGATGCATGCGCACTCTCTCAGTTCCTTTGCTTCCTCATCCAAATTTAACTTTCTTCCTGCTCTTCTCTGCGGGCTCTTGGTGCGGTGAGGCGCAATGAATTTCTCAGCGATTGTAGGATTCCAACTTTGTGTCCTTGTGCATTTGAATACCTTCTTAAATCTCTTTCCCCCTTGCACTACCCTATATCTTTGTCTTCTTCCCCCCTTGTGGTGGAGTAGTGGCGCGCTCTTCTTCCTTCCTATCATAAGGTTGCCTTCTTCTGCGTTCTAGGCCTCCACTATCTTCTCACTCTTCTTCTTCTTCCACTTGGATTTTTGTGGATGGCCTTGGTGCAGAATGTTTTCCATCGTATGTTTTCCCTTTGGTGGCGTTGGGAGTGCGAACTCATTCTCCACATATTTGTTCTTTTCCATCTTTGGCTTCAGCTGGATATATATCAATGCTGCCCCAATATCTACAACAGCAAGAGTCTACGGTCTTATGCTTAATACCTCGAGAGATAAGCCTTTCCTCGTACGTGCTCAGTCCTAGATACACGTACTTCTTCCGTAGGTGTGATAGTCACAATTCACCTTATGCGCATTGAACACTAAACTCTTAGTGCTTGTGAATCTATGGATGGATGCTTGAAAATACCTTTAGTGAATGTGTAAGGTAGCTTGCACCCAAGGCTCCATGATCCATCTGTCATTGGGAACCGTGCAATCTGAGTCTTGCTGGTAAGCAGAAAAATGAACTTGCTTTCCTACCCAGAAGGCAAGTCCTTTGGTATACACCATTCTTCCTCAAATCTTTGCCTGGAGTCTATCATACCATTTTACGATCTCTCCTTTACCTCATATGTCATTGCCCCTTTGCATAGGTACGTGTTGAATCTTTCGGCGGGGGACTTGTTATTCATGGGGTACTCCCATATCTTCTCCTTGGGCCCATTTGGTACCCCAATCTCCATGAACACAAGTGATAGAAGGACAACGCCAAAGCTAATCTTTCCTCCGGTCGTGCTTCCTTTACAATTTTCTCTGTGATAAAACCTGCTATATTGTAGACAACTCCCTCTAACATGCACTTTGCCACATGCGGCCACATTGTATTTACCTATGACCACCATTCTGGTCATTCAATTTAGAATTACAAGGTGTCTTTGTTACCTTCACAATTGGAAAATTCTTCAATTTCTCTATGTCCATCCGCGTGGACCCTTTTGGTATCCTAACTCCTTCTGGTCTCCAAAATAGCAACTTTATCTGCTAAGTCTACTTTGATATCTTCTCCGGTGGCTCTCGGTCCTATCATTGAAGATATTAGCGTGGATGAGATCCTCACCGTTCGTCTGCGAAATAGAATAAGTCCTCATGGACTCTGCTCATGATCCATCTGTATAACAGCTAATACTTCCCAAAGTATGGAAGCTCATATAAGCCAAGTATACACCCGGTCCTTCTTAGACTTCTCTCTTGCATCATCATATACAAGCATGTAAATGCACCATGCATTTGTTAGTTCATGAAGTGAGAAGGGAATCCATTCCCTTCTTGTTATCCGAGGTTACGTGGTTGGACTCACTCACTTTGTTGTTCTGATGTGTGAGTCCCACTCTGGCCAACAATGACACCCTTTGAATCTTGCATTTTCGAAAAATTACTTTTGGGGGTCATTTTTTCTTCCTCCTCGACAACCACTTTCTTTTTCCCCTTGGTTGCTGCTCTTTACTTCCTTCTTGGGAGACATTTTCACCTTGCAATTGCTTCTAAACACCTCCTTTTCCAACTCTTGAATGGCTAATCGAAACCTAGCTCGATTCAAGTGTGCCCTAGGTCAAAGAGTGAAATTTCATGCCTTGGCTCTTCTCTACCATCTGCTTCATTCAAACCATTCTCCTCTTTGGGGATACAAGCTCTCAAATGCACGCAGATTTACCCCTCACGCTTTGGTTTTACTCTCTTCACACCTTGAATCGATCACTCGGCTCTTCGCACTTAGCTCTTTTTCAAAATCTCTTAGTTGCAATGGTAAAAATGAATTCACATCCCATCCTTATATAGATTTTCAAATTTTTAGTGCATTTATTGCTCCTCCACCTACCAAATATCCTCTCATTCATTGACCAAATTCATTATTTCCGCATGGTACATCTTCGGCCCTAAATTATAACCTTCTAGCATGCCCTCCTACCTTCTTGTCATAGACTTCTCTTGCGCGTGACCTTGCACACAGTACCTTGTCACTTTGTACCTTCTCACCCGTAGTTATCACGGCCTCTGTTTACCTCGCGTTATACGAGTCCTTCACTTATCATCATTGTTGGTAATTTTTGAGAAGCAATCTATTCATTTAAAAAGAACCTATATCATCTTATTCTTGTCGAGCTCCCAATTTTTATAGCCTCGTACACGGATCTCACCATTCACCCCACACTAAAAGCATGTGCAGTCCTTGCGCATCAACATGCTTCATATTGTAGTTAGCTTCATGCACGCAAACACGCTTATTACACAAAAACAAGAACTAAATTGACAAAACATAACAACAATGAAAGAAATACATTAAGGAAATGTAGAAATGGAAACCTAATCTAACTTGTAATCTTTGCCTTATTACAAACACCAAGAAGACTTTTTTATAGTAGGGCTTCACCTACTCCGTTAAAATAACTAGGCAAGCGTGTTCCATCAAGTGCTTCTAAGCGGCAAGTGCTTGAATCAAGTATGTGAGTGATAACATATGGCCCCAACCAATGTACCTTAAGCTTTTCTGGATGGCATAAAAACTTAGAGTCATAAAGAAGTACCATTTGTCCAACTTCAAGCTTCTTATCCCTTATATGTCTATCATGTCATGCTTTCTACCTTGCCTTTTCTTGCTTCTAACTCCAACGTGTTATTACTCGTCACTCATCCATTGAACCATATTCTCAATTTTTTTCTTCCAAAGCTTGCTCATCGGATAGACCTCCGAGCGTGCGCGATGCGTAGAGAAGGTAACATGAATTCTATAGGAAGAACAATTTCACGCCAAACACCAATTAAAATGGTGTGGCCTTGTTCAATCTCTTATATGTCGTTCTATAAGCCCAAAGAACAGATGATACCTTATCATCCCAATCCTTTCTTCCAACATCACAAATCTTGGTCAATGTTTGGCTTAGAATCTTATTGAAGGCCTCGGTAGTTCCATTCACTGAGGGAGATAGGGTGTAGTCTCATGGTGTGCAACCATAAACTCATCTAATAGAATCCTAATTGTCTCATTCAAAAATGTGTGCCCCTATCACTTGTTAAAATTAAAGGACATCCATACCTTGTAAGAACATTTTCCCATAGAAACCTTGCTCTTTAGTAGCTCTTTGTACAGTCCTTTGTAGGTGTTGCTATCGCCCATCTTGTAAGATAATCTATGCAAGTAATGATATAGCATGATCCAATCCTATGCGCGGTGGCAAAATAGGCCCTACAAAGTCAATAGCCCATTTCTTAAATGGTTCTACACTTAATGTCGGTCTCGAAAGGCATATCATCCCCTTATGCAGGTCTACCTGGCGTGACAATGGTCACATGCCTTGCATACTCTTTATAATCCTTATACAATGTTTCCCACCGTAAACCAACAAGTAAGATATTTTGCGCAGGTAGCATCACATGCATAGTGGTCACTGTAATACCACCATATGCTTCCTCCACTATATCCTTGTGCTCATACTTTAATACACAACAACGTAACAATTCATCTCTACCTAACTTGTATAGGTCTGTGATCAACATGAATGGTGCCGCGCGTATAGCAAGTTGTTACTTTTCCAAAGCCTTCATTCCTGCTTTAGTGCAATATAAGTTCTTAAAAAGACAACAATGTCCTCTAATTCTGATGGTGCGGCGTTGTAACCTATACATGTTGGGCATCCAACATTGTCTCTTTAATTGTCTGTGCTTCTTCACCTGATTGAATTCTAGACAAGTGGTCTAGTCCAGAATTACTTTTCCCTGGTTTTACCACAACTGTGAAATCAAACTCTTGAAATAAGAGTACCCACCTACATATGTGCCCCACAGTAAATGGGCTTGTTCACCAAATACTTCAAAGCCATGTGGTCTATATAGAATACAAATGGTGTTGCTAATAAATACTGTCGAAACTTGTGCAATGCATAGATCATTGACAAAGCTTCACGCTCTGTTGTTGTATAATTTTGTTCAGCAAGAGTCAGCTTCCTACTAGCAAAAAAAAATCGATGATCTATGATACCCTCTCCAAGTTGAGCCAACACCGTGCCAATGGCCATGCCAGAGGCGTCCACATGTACATGAAATGGTTTGTCCCATGAGGGAAAACGTAGAATGGGCACGTAGTAATTTTCTCCTTCAATGTCTTAAATGCGCATTGCTGCGGTTCTCCCCAATAAAATGTACCTTTTCCCTTGATAACTCTTCCAAGGGTGCGACAACCTTGGCATATCCTTGTATGAATTTTTACGCAATACTGTATGACCCAAAAATCCATGCACCCCACTTTCATTGGTAGGCATTTCGAGGCCCAATATGGCTACTGAACCTTAGGATCAACCAACAAGCCCTCCTTCTGATTATGTGTCCTAATAGTATTCCAAAGGTGTAGCAAAGATGCACTTCTTGATGTTCAAGGAAATAATTAATCTTTGCCTCCATTGTTTAAATATTAAGTGCAAATTATCACAATGATCCTTTATAAGCCCGTATACGATCTAATCATTGAGATAAACTGTAAGAAGTTGTGAATGAAATGATTTAATGCACGAACAACTATCCGTGAGAACACAACGGCTTGTATTCTTCAATCAAAAAGGCATCACAATATAAGCAAAAATTCCCCATTCGGTAGTAAAGGTTGTCTTTTCTTAGTCTTCTTTAGCAATCCTAACACGATGATATCTTGAGAATCCATCTGTGAATGAATATATTTCACGCCCTGCCACTCCTTCCATCATTTCCTCAGTAAACGGCGTAGGAAAAGGATATGTAACACAGGCAACATTCAATTCTCTCGTAATCTACACGAGATATGTATCCTACCATCCTTTTCGATACTGATCACCATAGGAATAACCCATTCAGAGTCATCCAGGGCCGAATGATTCCAAATTCCAACATTTTGTTAATTTATTCCTTCACCTTTTCACGCAAATTGGGATTTATTCTATAAGGTCGCTTTCTAATGGGGCGCACACCTTCTTTAAGCTTTATCTTCATTTCCCCAAGTGATTCATGCACGCCTTTAAGTTCATGATACCCTCGAGGGAATAATTCTTAATAATCCCGAGTAACTAAATGATTTTTGCAATCTCTCGAGTCGACCAATAATCCCCATAAATAGCCTCCTTAGGTTCGGTCTACTGTTCCAATGTTGAACTTATTTGTTTTCATGGTTTCATGATATGCGTGCATATCCTTATGTCTCGCACTTTCAAGACCTCGCACATTCCTTGTAAACATTCAATATCCAAGTTATCAACTTCCTCATTATCCATGATGTAGACCATCTTCCTTTCTCTTTCTCGAGACAAGCACGTCCCAGAGTATAGAATCCAATTCTCCCTCTCCTTCCAAGTACATCCCCACGATGCGGTGTCACCAAATAGTTCTTGAGCGAGCTCTTCGGCCTTTGCACTATCTCCCATAGTGAAATGCTTGATAGATCTTAATGCTTCTTCTACTTTGGGGTTTTAGTTGAGAAATAACAAAGGTCTAGATCATTCCTGCATTCAAACTCTACCAATTCCCGGTCTCTCTATGCGATTCGTATATACATACCAAACACATACACATCCCTGTAGAGTGGAATATATTTTATGTACCCAGAGTGAAGGTGGTAATGCTTCTGTCCTATTGTTCGAGTCTCTCACACTACTACTTTGAATATGATGTTGAAACGCAGTCAATCACCATGATAAGTGCAAACCTACGTAGGTGCATTGCTTGAAAACCTAGTAGATAGTGCGATTCGGACCTCATCCCATTATGTATGGTTTTCTTTGTGAACTACCCACCAATGCATTGCTTTATCCCACGCAAAATGTACGCTAACATATCTCTTCTCTTAATCTGGTCTATCCATTGAGTTTCCATGGCTTGCAAGAATACAGTAAGATCTTTTGTTCCAGTATACCAGGGTACCGATCTACCTATACCTTTAATAGAGTGAAAGCCCTTCTTTTTGCGCAACCGCACTCTTCACTTCACGTAATACTAGTTCATACGTACTGTGAGCCCAATTGTCACAAGCAATACTCATAGTATCACTGATAGATTGAAAATATTCCCATTGCAAGATCCCTTCCTTTGATGGCTCATTGACCTCTGGGTCCTAAATAGCGCGTATATATATTTGTTTTAAGTCCTCCTCACACAGTGGCTCAACATATGGTATGGAATTTCCATCTGTTAAAGGGATTCTAACTCTTTCCTCCTTATTTTCAAATTTGATGTATCCCTTATTGAACCTTAAATCAAGTGTTATTCACATAACACCAAGGGCGTTCAAGCAAAGCTGGAAAGTTGTCTTCTTCCGCGAGTGCTAGTACCTCAAAATCTCCTGTAAACTTGGTCCCTTGTATTGTTTTAGATGCATCTTTGAGAACTCTTATGGGAGTAGCCTTAGTCCGGTTTGCCATAAAAAAACACATTAGATGATGGTGTAGTGGAGGCCTCCCCATTTCTACCCATGCATCCAATGTAAGTACATTCACTTCTACGCTTTGTATCATCAAGATGTTGCTCGTGAACCAACCATCCACAATAGAATTCAAATTGATATCCTTATCATAATCAATACTATAGTAGGAGGGAGATTTTCATGGAGTATCTGTCATTCGAGTCTCGGTTCCCACGTGCGAGTATTCCCCTTCAACCAATTCCCTAATAAAGGAATAATATTCTCCTGATGCAACATTCTACATACCTCTTTGATGTCATAAATATTAGAAGGGGCCTTTTCTATCTCCTTCTTATGCTCCATCTTCCTGGACTTCTCTTTTAAACATTGTATCTCACCCTGAAGATTCCTGAGGACCTCCATGGTCTCTTGATAGACTTCCTTCTGATGAGCTAGATCTGGATACCTGGCATGCAAAACCTCCTCCCTAGTGATTGTCGGCCACGGTGCAATGCCTCTTTCACATGTGTTGCTTCAGCTCATGTGGTAATCTTCACTGTTACAGCCTCGGGTTCTGGTGTTAACTTGGGCATCCACTGATTTTCTACCGCGCATTGGATCCTAACCATCCATGCACCTTTGTTCTCTTGCTTATGCTGCTTACTTAGATGCTCATATAAGTCCGGAACTCCTCATAGCTATTCCCTTTTCCATGAGAATGAACAAGAGATATTCCAGGACATTCACGCCTATAGTGATCGGGTGATCCACACGCATAACATGTTCCACGAGGGAACCCGCCTCTTCCTTCACCTTGGCCTCGTCCTTCATATCCTCCTTGATACCGTGTCCTCTTCCACGACCTCCTTTAAAGCGCCCCTCATTCCTGTCATAGCGCGTTTGATTATGATCCCGATCCTGGTGCTCATTCTTACCCTTAGGATTATCATCCACACTTTTCTATCTAACCCCAATATCTATAGCATCGTGGATCGACCAATCAATCTACTGACCTTTAGTATCATGGGTCATGGGGCGACAAATTTTACAAGTAACAAGACACATTCTTCACGATTGCAACGCGCTGCGTAAAGGGGACAGTGACTAGCATCATGATTCAAGTGACATATCTCACAGTCTAATAATAATGAATGTATAGACTGTGAGGAAAACAATCTTTGGTGTGACCTTCAATCTGCATAATCTATACACCAAATCACTAAGTGCGTTTCATGAGCTGAATTTGTTGATAGTGTCTCTAAGCGCTTCACCATAGCTACTATCTAAGTCTCTAAGAATGGACTAACGCTGGTGACAATGCTCCCAACTGCCTCAGCTCGCAAAGCCACTTCCAATGCTTCACGCGGGTTAGTGTACATCTTATGCGATAACACCCTTCTAAATGTGGTAATCAACCCTCCAACAAACCTTTGTGCATCTTTGACTTGCGTGTATATCATAAGAGAAATTTGATAGGAGTGTCTTAAAACATGCATCATACTCACGTGCACTCTCGGTAGTGCCTTGCTTAATATCCTTGAGTGCACTTATACTCTTCTACTCAAATTCTAGGATATGGAATTCTTTCAGAAAAACATCTTTTAATGTTGCATAATCAACGCAGGTTTGATTAGGATCAAAATGTCTATACCAAATGTGTGTGCATGCACAACATAGTAGAAAATTAACTTGCCTTGCGCTCAAAATTTGTAATACCTTTCACGCGCCACAATATTTCACCCATATGCACATGTTTAGCGGCATCTTCGACACCCCTATACTTCGAGAGATGAAGGGACATATCCATATAAATATTCGATGTTGTTGCGGGCCTTGTCCACCCGATCCAAACCCCCTGTGCTTCCTCTACCTTCCGAACCACCGGATCCACCTGAACTAGAACCACCTATACCTCCGGATCCCCCACATGTAGTGGGATATGACCTGTAGATGTACTTCCTGTGTTCCAACAAAGTAGTACTATACGAACTCCTACATGCAGTGAAGTAGTCCCACTCTCGGAGGTGAATCTAATGTTCTACGCGCTTACATTTTGTGCAGATGATGTGCACGAAAATGTTCCCTCAAATGACAATGAAGCTGTCTCTCCTACCATTGATGTAATTTCTTTATGACTTACTCCCTCTCTCTTACCTCCTAAGTGATAGTGTTGTCCACCTGTTGTACTGGATACTGGAAAACCAAGCACAAGGGCTAAGTCATTAGGTAGGTTTAGATGCGCGCCATGGCCTAGGTCATATCTACTGGTGTGCTTCCATGTGAGGCCGAGGAGGGTTCCCTGTCATGCTTTCCTAGATGGGGGAGTTCTGATGCTCTAGCTCCACGTCTTCTTTGCGAGCTTCAAATCCTTCACAAGCCATCTCTCTCCTCAACGCCATCCATTCTACAATCTCGAGCTTATTACTGTAGATCCCTCTCGTGCACCTCATCATACTTCAGCTGTCTCTCTTCCCTATGCCTTGTTGCCAGTATGTATGCCATCTTTCACCAATCTCAATTCCTGCCCCCCGCGTGGAGGATTTTAGCTAGCCATAGGTTTGTCTTCTAAGTTCAAGGTTACCATCAAGATCTTAATTGCTAGCGGAATACCTTGAAAATATGTTCCTCTAGGATATCGTAAAAACTGGAATTCAGCAATCTCTGGACAAGAATATGTCGATATTGAATACTCCAAATATAGCTGTTTAGAACACCACGGAACCACGTATCCACAACACGAGTCCAGATCAAATCAGCATTATAGAGAGTTTGAAATTCTTCATGTGTCCAAACCAGTGTGTGATACCTCCAATTCCATTTAGATGCATACGCATTCAACCATTCGTACAACTCTCTGGAAAGATAGCAAAGAAGCTCTCGTAAAAACTATCAAATAAATTTTGTTTAACCTAGGTGCATGCATTAAACGTAGATCCAAGATCTTTGGAGCTATGGGTGTATTCCTCCTCTAGATCATGTATCCACTCTTGATGCTTGCTAGAGTTAACGATATGTCTTCATCGCGAACCATCCTGAAACAATTGAAAAGAGGTCCCAGTGCGGAATGAAGCTGAATGATGCAGCCTAGAATTCACAGATATACCTAGATGCGCCGGCACATCACTCAACATAGACTGAGCACTCACTCAAAGTGCGCAAAGGTACCAAGTCCCTCTTTAGGGTTTACTGTAGTAGGATGTTAGCATGATGAAGTAACAAACATACATATATTCCTAACTAGTCCATCTTTACATAGTGCATTCGAGATCTAGATCCAAGATAGAGTAAGCTTTAAAAGGTAATCATGATTAAATCCAAAACATTTAATATTCAATTATGTGAAAATTAACACTTTCATTCAGATAATATATTCCATCTATTAATCAACACATATTATAGAAGCTTTTACAATACTTAGCATTCTATGCCAAAGTGCGCATGGATCGATATAGTAATCCACACGCACGTCTCGAATACTAAGGATCTCTATCAAGTCAATACTAATTCTTTGACTCTCTTCTCTTTCTATGTAGTTTGTCATGTATTTATATAAGGTGGGGACTTGCCCTTCACGGCTTATCTACTCCAAAATAGGCCACATGCTAATAATAGCCACACTCGTTTGTAATCATAGCCCCACATACAAGTGTGTTATCTAAAGATCTCTTACTGATCAATCGAGGTGATCAATCTATCGTTAGCTTTTCTCCATGCAAAGGAGCTTCGATCCGATCCTCTAATTATAGACCATGTGTGGCGCACAAGTCTCGGCGTCGTTTGTGTGATCCACATGCCATACTCCAAAATAGACTTTTTCCGTGAAATCGGCTAAGTCCCAAATATTGACTGTTCCATTTATGCGCGCGTTGCCTTTCGTCCTCCTACGCCCTTGATCTGGCTTGCTCTTCCATGCGAACTTCAAGTGTGAGTTTTGCTAAGTGTTTCCTCGATCAACAACGCATACAAGTAAACAATCATCCATATATAAATTGAATCATCATCTATACCAACTATGCTATTATTTAAAAATTCTAATAACATCTCAATTCTATATTTCATCAATACCAACAAGATCACAAGATTAGTTTAAGCTGCTAAAACGTACTCAATAAGAGGAGAATGCCGAATGTCGAAATATATAAATATGTCAAGAACACATAATCATCAATATAAAATTTCTATCTAAGAATCCACAAAAATCATACTATGAATCACGACATCAATAGTTAAAGTATCTTTATCGTCTAACATCATGCTAAGCCAAAATCATATAATAATATCCATGTATATAGTCAATGATAATCAAAATCAAAATATAATAAGTGTCGAAGGAAGTGGGCACTACAATATATAACTTAAAATATCATTATAAAATGTATAACATTTCGAACTACACAACAATATAACTAATATAATAGATTATAACGTTAAATGTAATACATACATATATACATCATAACATAGCTTAGTAATTACGCTCTCTATAATATCATAACATTATAAGATTATTATCTTTTATATAATATAATGGATTCATAAAAATTATAAGGTCATTATAATTTAATTATGAGGTTATTAATAAGTGTAATATAATATCTTATTATTGTAGTAAAATAAAAAATAAAAAATAAATCTTATAATTCCATTATATTATACATATATACAAAACAAATGTGACTATGGTAGTTTAATAGGTATTTTAACTTATAGTCACTATAACAAGGTAGTTTCCATTGTAGTGTTATAATGTTTATTAATTAGTTAATGGTATTCTTACTATGCGTAGATGTCTATAATGGTGCAGAATTACGGTAGTTAGCTCGCATTATTATTTGATGTATAATAATATTATAGATATAATATAATAGTTTCCAAATGAAAATAATGATACTATAATATATGCATCTAGCGTAGTAGTCTCTTCTGAGACATCGATAAAACTAGAATGATACAAAAAATATTAGCATGGCTTTGGCACAAGGATGAGATGCGCAAGAAATTAAAATGCAACCCATTCATTGTCGCATAAGCGCAATGGAAATCAAATGATGATTTATTCAAGCATCGTTGTTAACGATCGCAAGCAAAAAAATAAACTATATGGTTTTTTTTTTGGCGTGATTTTTTTGAGGGCATGACATAGGTAAGTTATGCGATATTGTTTACTCCAAAGTTTATGCAATATATAAGTTCAGTCACAAACTATGAAAAATAGTAATTACTCCTCAATTAGAACATGCACATACACATCCTTGCATTGGATCTATAAGCAAAAAAATGAATAAAGTGGAAAGAGTTGAAATATTCTAATTAAAATAATATATTTAAAGACTACAACAAGTGTAAACCGATAAATCCAAAATGAAAACAAAGTGGGTGCAAAGAAGAAAGGAAAGCAATATTGAAATGGAAGGACAATGCATTTACTTCATAGTTGTGGTTTTATCCCCGAGATAACATGCCTCGTTTCAAACATTATACTCGATCATGCAACTCAAATATGAACCCATTATTCCAAAAAAATGAGATAATACTACAATAACCTAAGCAAATATGTAAGCTAGCAAGGAAACAAATAACCATAAAAATAGCTAGTATAAATAGAAAACTCCTATGTAAAACAAAATAGCTAAACATAGGGATGGTGTGAAAACACACCATTGAAAAAGCTCTGTCATTTCAAGTAATACCAATAACACCTCCAAAACAAACTGTAGAGCACTGCCAAATGAACCAATGTTGGGTAAGAATGAAATGAAAGTCGGTGTGAAGAAATAGGTAAAGCAATCTTGAAATGACATGTTATGAAATTGTTCACAATTATTGGTGATGGAATGTGGGAGGTTGGTGGTCAAAGCTGCATTAAAACACATTGCATGATACATTTAAGGCCCTTAAATGTTTTGATGCATTTTTTTGCATGTTTTGGTGCCAAATGTATTTTTGGATATTTTTATTGTAGATATAAGGTATTTTATGCTGAAATATTGGGTCAAGTAGGAAAAGGGAGAGTTCATATGAAAAAAATATTATAGGGATGTACATGTTGTTTAAAAGTCACAAAAACACGTCTCTGAATATGTCGACTTGTTCAACTATGTGACAAAAACAAATTTTTAATTTACGTTCTAGGATCGTAAATTAGGGGTGGAAATGAATGCTACCCTTCCCTTAGATAATTTGTGCTATTAAAAATGACCAAGAAAGACATAGGAGAGATAGAAAGGGAAATAATAGTGAGGTTCAAGCTTTGGCCATATTTCAATTTACACTTACTAGATATAGTTAGTGCATTTTCACTATGCTCGAACCCTACAAGATTAATGAATTTTCACAAACACACACACACACACACAAAACCATATGATCATTAATTATTACTTTATTTGAAGCCACAAAAATTGGATCTTGAAGCCATAAAGAAGGAAAAGGGATGTTTGAGGAAGAAAATATACTCGATTAAACTTAAATAAAATCTATTCAATTAATTTTTACAACATAATTGTCATAAATTTTGATCTATTTTAATAACACCATTAAATTGAATGTATAACACAATTCTAATCCAATAAAATATTAAATACGTTAAATAAAAATAAACGTATGATAAGTTACATCGACCATAACCTCCTGTGTTCGTACCCAAGCATCACTTCCATGTAGGCCCACAAATATCCACATAGGCAAGCCTTTCAAAAGGTATGTTATGACCAAAATATTTAAATTTAAAGTGTTTATTTGAATTGGGAGTTTAATATTAAAGACACTAAATCATGTTTTTGTAACGTTAGAATAATACCTAATGAAGAAAGCATGAAGTTAATCTTAAAAGCATGTTTTGAGATTAAATGTTTCGATTAAATTAGCACACCATGAATATGTTTGGCTCAAATATAATTGCATTCCTTGGTGAAAAAATGTTCAATGATACAAAATAAATTAGGCCATGTGATTACAACAAAATTTATCATAACCACATACCAAATAAATGATTAGCCATTTCTATTTTAATAATCACATACCAAATAAATCATTTATATGTTATTAGTTTTTATTAAAAAGTGTACTTTTATTAATAACAACTAAAACAATATAATAATAATCATCCAAAAAATAAGTGGAAAGATTCACACACTAGAATGTAAAACAAAGGCCTTGAGAAAAAGGTCAACGCACCCCAAAGAAGTAACACAAATGTTGAAGTAAAACAACAAGACCATCAAAAGGAAATGGATTCACTCTTGAATTTTTACATTTATTTTTAACAATATATAAACCCCGAGAGGAGTCCTTGTAAATATCACTTGTAAATACGAAGTTTGTCAATTTCAATTAAGGATTGTTCTTTATCATACTCAATATTTTTTTAGATTCATGGGCTCTCTTTAATCCTCCTCTAGGAATTTATTGTACAACTAAATCACTTGGGAAAATATCCTCCACAGACATCCCTTATTTTGGAGTCTCCAGTGACTGATTTAAATCCTCGTTCTAGATTATTGTGCCTTTATATTTTTTTCTCCACCTCCGAGGTGCATGCACGTTTATATTCTTATCATGTTTTGGCTTCCGAAGGAGGAAATTCGTAGGGCTTGCCAACTTTTAGGTTTGACGAGAATGCCCCTTTTTCCTTTTAGGAAGCTCTTGTGCTTGAGGACTTGTTTCAAGAGATAGTCCGCTTGATGACAAAAATAACACCTACATGCAATATTTTCATAATCCAATATATGGGACCAGGTGGACTTACCTAGTTTTAATATTAAATTATTTAATATACCTCTACTAAGGTCAATCTCCACACAAATTTGAGCATAGGTGAAAATGCATTGCATAGCCAAAACATCATCCATCCAGACACGGAATTTTAAATTTCCCGTAATATACGGTTAAAATCACAAAAATGGCCTACAACCATCAATTTAAGGGCTTGCATCCAAATTAAAAAATTACCAAATGCATTTCCAATATCCTGAATGACAAGTTGATGCCAAAAGGAATAGTCAAATTTGGGAGACGAACCCAAATGAAAATTTGGAAAGTAGCGTAGTTGAAAGGTTAAAATTGGAAACCAAGGAGTTATGAAGAGTTTAGCTCTTGCCCAAAACCATAGTCCTTCCTCACAATATTTATGGTAGTCCTCCTAATGGAACCGAACTATAAAGAAACCTTTGGAACATAAAAGAATATCACCACTTGATCTAACCAGTTCCAATGAACTCGTTGATGAAGCTTTGCGAGTGTTCATCCAAATTCTATTAATCAGGAAGATTATGACTAGACAGTTAAGAGAATAAGAGAATTCTTTACCACTCTAATGCTCGACCTCTAGAGCAAGCACTTCATCATAATTTCTATAATTATAGGATTTGTAAAATAGAGGGTTAAGTTGAAAGAGGAAAACCTTTGAATCGAGCAACCTCCTTGTAAGTTGCGGTGTAACCTTGACCGAATGACACTATGAGAAAAGATTCTAGAGCTTCCACTCATGTAGATTTGCACTTCCAAGTGCGTCTACTACTAGAAAACGAAAAAAATATATCCTACAATTAATTCCTACCCAAAAAAATCTATTATTTACATGTTACACTTATTTTTCCATATATTATCATAATTTAATTATTAAATTATATTTGTTGGTGGCCTCATACATATAAATACCATAAACATGAATTTAATCACTTGACCTAAATATCATATATAGTTATAAAGTTAAACGGTAAAAGAACTTAAAATATATATCCTGAAAAATACTAAGCATATATAATGAATAGATTCTTCTAAATTTACTTAGGTGCCATTTGAACTCATTTAGGTTGGTAGTACCATGCCATGAGCGTATCTAGCTGGTATGTTCACTGAAGATGCCAACGTGGCAATTTGGCTCATAGCTGCTGTGAGCCATCAAACGGAGGATTGGACTTTTCACAATCGATTAATCTTATTAATATATTTAAAGTAGCTGTCATGTACTCTGCTTATCACTTGTAACTAAGTGAAATAATTAGTGTCAGATCTCCTAGAAATATTAGGTTTACTGTGACCTGCAATATACTTTTTCATAAACAATATAGAAATATTACGTTTAGATTGAAAGAGATTAAGAGATTGTTGCAATCTCTTTCATAAAAATGTAGACTAAAGTTTTGGAAATCACCAACATGAATCACTGCCTATATCACCGAATTTTTATTAGAATATTTGATGTCACTGGACCGTATTACAATTGTTTAAAAATATATACTTTTACATTTGTTCAAAACATAGTAACTTTTAATAAACTCCAAAAATGTAACTTGTTGGAAAACTGAAAGTCTAAATTGCAGCCAATTATAATAACAATTGTTAACTATATGGATAAAGGAAAATAAACTAGAATTAAAGGGATTCCCTTGTAATACACTGATGCACAAAGCTTCCTTTGAAGGTTGTTTGCATAATTTCCTGTTACGAAAACAACTTTGTTCTCCAACATTTCGTTAGCTTGGAATTCAGAGAATACACATGCTTTTGTTTACCACTCCCTCTTTAAGGACCCATAGAAGAAGGAAAAAAAAGTATACAACCTAGAAGCCTCTATAAGAGGAAAATATAGGTTTAGGACAGACAAAAAAATCTTTCCAATATTGGTATAAATTCTTAATCAACTTTCTCATAATGAATCTACATACTCTTACAATCTGCATCTTTATGAAATCCACAATAACTTTTGTACACCGTTGTGAAAATTGAGATATTAACAGTCTCTCTAAAACACGTATTTAAATAGTTGATTTTTCTTAAAAGAATGCTTAGAGTGTGGTGATTAAAATTAATTTAAAATAACAAATTGAATGCATTACTTTATTTTGGGAAAATCCTTCAGCACTGAAGATTAGAAACTTTGCTCTTATACTATACTGAACAAAATATGAACAACAATATATCTGCAATAATAATAACAATAAATCTGAGAGAAAATGATTTATTTTTTTATTCAAACTGTCTTTTTCCTTCTTGATGTGCGTACAATTCTGAAAATACAAAATTTTATTTAAAGCAATCTGCAACAGTTTATTAGGCAGAGCATGAGAAGAAAACAAAAGATGAACTCAAAGTAGATCCTAAAAATCAGGCATCAATCATGCTAAGAAACTATAAATGAAAGATGTTGCAGTTATTAACTGAAAGAATAAACTAATTAATGGAAAAAATTGGCAGTGGAACTGAGGATGACTGCAGAGTTGGCAACGTTGATCATGCATCCTTCAATCTCCCCCTATAGGAGCAATGGGGATGAGTCCCAACTGATTCCTCAAAGCAAAAAAATGGCTGTAGGTAGAGCTTTGGTAAAAATATCAGCAACTTGCTCAGTTGTAGGGAAAAACTGTAATTCCATTGTCCCATCTTGAACTAAGTCTCGGATGAAGTGATGTCGAATCTCAATGTGCTTTGATCTAGCATGAAACACTAGATTTTTGGTCATTGCAATGGTACTACTGTTATCACAGTAAATAGTGGTTGGATGTTCCTGAACCAATTGCAAATCTTCCAAAATCCGTCTAATCCATATGGCTTGACAACTAGCTGTTGCTGCTGCAATATACTTTGCTTCTACGGAAGAGAGAGCAATGGTTTCCTACTTTTTACTACTCCATGAGACAACTCCAGAACCAAGTGAGAAAATATAACCAGATGTGGATTTTCTATCATCCACTGAACCAACCCAATCAGAATCCGTGTAACCACATAGCTCAAACTTATGTGTGGGAGAATAATGAATGCCAAAATTGTGTGTACCACTCACATACCTTAAAATTCTTTTTGTAGCATGCCAATGAGACTCATGTGGATCCTGCATGAACCGAGAGATGAGGCTCACAACATACATAATATTAGGTCTTGTGGTAGTGAGGTACATGAGGCTCCCAACCAAACTTATGTATAAAGTAACATCTACTTTGGAATTGACATCTTCCTTGGTTAATTTTTCACCAAGGGCGATAGGAGTGGAAACTGTAGTGCATGACATCATTCTAAACCACTTCAATAGATCAACCACATACTTGGTTTGAGAAATGGATATACCTTCAGATTGTTGTTGCACCTCCACTCCAAGAAAATAATGCATGAGTCCCAGATCTGACATCTCAAATTCTTGTTTCATTTCTACTTGAAATTTCTCCATGAGAGATGGGCTATTACCTATATAAATGAGATCATCAACATAAAGGAAAACAATTAGAATATCATTACCAAGATGTTGGATATAGAGGGTTGGCTCTGAGGAACTTCGAATGAATCCTTTCTTCAAGAAATAATTGTCAATCCTTGCATACCAAGCATGAGGTGCTTGCTTCAACCCACAGAGAGCCTTTTTAGCTTGTAAACCAAATGTTATTTTCTTGGAATTTCATAACCAATAGTTTGTTCCACATAAACTTCCTCATCAATAAAACCATTTAGGAAGGCTGATTTTATCCATCGATAGACTAGCCGGTTTGTTGTGCAACAATAGCCAATATAATCTTGATTGTATCAAATCTTGAAACTGGAGTGAAAGTCTCTGAATAATCTACTCCAGGGCATTTATGCAAATTACTTGGAAACTAATATTTCCTTGTGTATATTAATAGAACCATCATCATGATATTTCACCTTATAAATACATTTGACACCAATCCATACTTGTTCTTTCACTACTTCTTCATACGAGAGAAGGTTCAACTTGAATGTAATTAAACAAATCAAAATTGGCAACCTGAATTCACATTAGAACTCCTTTGATAAATATCATTTAAAATTTGTACCTTTCATGAAGAACTTGGACTTGATTGTGGACTAGAACTATCATATGAAGAGGAACTTGGTGAACTTGGTGAACTGGGGCTTGAACATCCACTTGAGCTTGTGGGGAGAGGAGGAACTTGATCATATTCAATACCCATGATTAGTGGTGTAGTTTTTTGAACATGTTTTTTCCATTTCCATACTCCCCCTTCATCAAAATCACATCTTGACTAATAATCCATTTCTTTGTGTCAGGATTATAGAATTTATATCCTTTTATGAAATCTGAATAGCCCACAAAGATACAAAGTTGGGATTTTACATCCAACTTATTCCACTTCTTTTCTGGAACATGAAAATATGCTTGCAACCAAATACACGAAAGTGATCTCACGAGGGCTTGTGTCCTCCAGGCTTCCTTGGGAGTGATATTCTAAAGTAATTTTGTTGCGCTTCGATTCAAAATATAAACTTTGGTTGCTCTTGCAACTCCCAATAGAAATTAGGAAGCTTTTTGGACTGACATAATTTGTGACATCTCCATGATGGTACAGTTATTTCTTTATGCAATTCCATTCTTTGTGGGGTATCACTGCCATAAGTTGTCTCTTGGTTCCATCGGTATTACAAAAATTAGCAAACTCATTAGAAGTTAATTCTCCCCCTCTATCTATTCTGAGTATTTTGAGAGAATACCCACTTTGATTTTCTACCATAGCCTTAAAATGCTTGAAGCATTCAAATACCTTAGATTTTTGCTTAAGGAAATAAACCCATGTGTGGAATGAGAAATCATCAATAAATGTGAAAAAATAAATATTCTTACCCAAATATTCCTCTTGCATGTCACCACAAATGTCACTATGCACAAGCTCTAGAGGATATTTTTCCCTCCATGATTTGTTCACTTGGAAAAATGTCTCGATGTTGCTTTCAAGTGCACACCACTGAACAAACTTCTTCTTTTGCTTGAATTGCGAAAGTCCTCTCGCCATGCCTTTCTTATGAAGCAAGCTTAATCCTTGAAAATGCAAATGACCATACCATTGGTGCCATAACCATGAATCATATGTGGTTTCCTTGAGGACATGCATCTTAGTGGAATCCAAAGTGAGAGGAAATAATCTATTCTCTCATACAAGCCTTTTCTAAGAGATGATGGTTAGCTTATTTATAAAATATTTTACAAGATTATCTTCAAACACAACCTTGTAATTTTTGCTACAAGTTTCCTAGTACTTAAAAGATTATGTTATAATTTGGGAACATGCAAAGTGTCATGAATAAATGTAGTTTCTCCTTACTTAGTTTTCCTTTGCCAAGAGTATCTTTTCCCATTACATCAACCTCTTTATCATCACCAAATTTTACTTGACTCCTTACATTCATCTAATTTGAAAAAGAGATCGGATATACCTATCATATGATTTGAGCAACCACTATCCAAGAACCAAACATCCTTTTGAGGTTCTTTTTCCAAATTACAAGCGAATAATGTAGATTTTTTTGCTTCTTCAAAAGACTCTTCAAGATAGTTATCTCTTGACTTATTTAAGTAAGAATTTTCTTTCTACATTGATTCATAGTGTCCATACCTTTCACAATATTGGGACTGGATGCTTCTACGATCCATAGAACTTCTTCCTCTTCCTCTTTTGTTTCCTCTTCCTCTTCCTCTGCCATGTCCTCTAGATGTAGAAGACTCCCCTTGAGATTTGTTTGATTGAGAAGGGGTTGTAGATTTTTCTTCAATTCTTACAGTAGACTGGAAGGCTTGAACTAGGTTCTCTGTAGAATGTTGCATATGCTCCTCATGAGATTGCAAAGAACCTATCAACTTTGCAACTTTGAATGTGGTTAGATCTTTACTTTCTTCAATGGCTATGACCACTGGATCAAACTTTGGAGGAAGAGATCTCAAAATCTTTTCTACAATTTTTTTCTCTGTGACACTTTCCCCTTGAGTTTTAAGATGGTTCACAATACTTTGAGCCCTAGTAATAAACTCTTGAATAGACTCAACTTCCTTCATACTTAAACTTTCAAAATCTCTTCGAAGGGTTTGAAGTCTTACCAACCTTATTTTGTCAGATCCTTGGTATGCAGTTTGTAGGGCCTCCCATGCGTCCTTTAACTTTATCATACCGGATATACGGGAAAAAAATGATATATCCAATGTAGATTGGATATCAAAGAGATCTCGATTGTCCTTATTTTTGTCTTCTTTCAATTGAGTTCATTGATTTGATGTTAAATCATTTAAAGTATTCGATCTATAGGTTCCATGTATCCTCCTACTAAATCTCGGATATCTTGAGATAATAGTAGGGTCTTCATCTTTATATTCTAGTAATCATAGTTGTCTTCGGTAAACAATGGAAGATGGAATGAAAGATTGCCACCATTTGATACTCGATAGTGCAGGAGAGAAAATTTAACCTCTGACTTCAAAACAAATATTTACGCAACATGATCGATACCTTGAGTGATCAAAATAAAAACAACAATATATCTGCTATAATAATAACAATAAATCTGCTCACGAAGTGAGCTTGAACAACAAAGATGAGAGAAAAAAAAGTTTTTGTTTTATTCAGACTGTCTTTTTCCTTCTTGTTGTGCATACTATTATGAAAATCCAAAATTTTATTTAATGTAATCTCTGCACGAGTTTATTAGGAAGAGCATGAGCAAAAAAAAATATGAACTCAAAGTAGATCCTAAATATCATGCATCATCAATCATGCTAAGAAACTATAAATGAAAGATGTTGCGATTATTAACTATAACAACAAACTAATTAATGGAAAAAATTAGCGGTGGGCCGAGGATGAGCTGCGAGTTGGCGGGGTTGATCATGCATCCTTCAAGCACAAACAACATGTCACATAAGAAGCGTTTGAGTTTAAAAACCATAACAACAATATAAGCATTAAAATAAATATAATAATTAGTATTTTAGGGAGTGATACCTCCATTAGAAGTTTGGTGTAGCTTGGTAGAAACAGATGATGATTTCTTACATGTTTTTAATGTTGGAATGTAATGCTTAAATGATATTAGGGATCAGCTTACTAATGCGGTGGCTACTCCATCCTTTCAAAAAAATTCGGTAGAAATATGGTTAAAAAAGCGGGAACTCAAACTCATCAACATGAGATCTAAATGCCGAGAAAAATATTTGGCAAGTGTATTGTCCCATAGGCTGTCTTAGGTAGCCTCGTAGGCATTAAAAAATCTTCTTCTTCTTCTAGAAACAAAATATTTAAAAAAGCGCACAAATAAAAAGCCCAACGTTCACTGATTTAAATAGCATTTTATCACATGTTCATTGTGCTCGAACCTTGCAATAGAAATGAATGGTTGTTAATAATAGTTTTAATAGTAAAAAATAAATATGTAATATTCCTATCATCATTAAGTGAGCCTATCTCTCACATGCGTTTGCGAGAGAGATAGGCGGATTAAACATGTGACCTACAAAATACAAGGCGGGAGCCCCACCACTCTGCCACATTGGCATTGGTTGTTAGGAAATTTGAGTCTTTTTAATTAAATATTCCCCATGCGAATGTGCATGAGGGATAGGTAGATCCTCATCATTCATGCTAATTACCTTGTTGCAAGATGTATATATTGTAGCCCCGAAAACCTCGAACAATGGCATTTTGAAATCAAAGAGGTCCATAGCAGCTCCAGTGCCTATGGTTGGTGATCATATCTTGAGTCCTCATCATTATTACAAAAACCCAAATCAGAAAAAAAACTTACCTCATTGGGACCATTGACTAATATTTGCATTTCTATCCTCAAAGCGAGAGATATATCTTTAATATTCACCGATTGAGTAATGAAATACTTGCAATTTTAGCTCGGCGTCACCATCAAATCATCCGTTATTATAAATTTCACGGTCTCTTTCACATAATCATAACCGCTATTTCCCTCCTCTCATTTGCAACTTGAATCTTTCCTTTATCAATCTCCTCTCGAGTTATTCTTTACAAGTTGTACTACATAGTTCATACTACTTCCGCAAACGTAAATTTTCTGCATAGCTTGCTCAAGCTGTGAGTTGCGGTATCACAAGAATGATGGTAGCGTGGTTTCGAGCTTTGTAGCTACATACACGCGGGCCACATAGATAATAAATATCCTCGTGTTTATGTTCATTCCTTTCTTCAGTCCATAATCAATGCTTAGGGTGTTGTTTGAGTTACTCGATATAATTTTGGGGTGAGTAACTCGGATTTATCTCCGTGCATCATGACTATAGAGGCAGTTTATCCATACTCTCATACAAAGGTTGCTCACTTGAACCCACTCTTTTTACACACCCCGATTTGAGAAGTTTCATCACAGACTCCAATCGACAATATCAAAAAATTGAAAATCGGATCGACGAAATCTTTCCCCACTTCCCCGCATATGATTTTTCCCGTTTTCTTATTCACGAGCAACCTTAGATTCTTGGATTTAGAACTGTTTTTTCCCATTTTCACCGCCTCTCTTGATCTCACACAACACACTTGTAAGTTCAAGTTCCAACCTAATAATGAACACAAGTGTATTTATCGCACAAGTGTGGGGTAACAAATTTAATTCACAAAAACTTGTGAGAAGTTAATTGAGAGAATGTAATATATCATTCGAATAAATGATAGAGATTTGATTGTGCTTGAAAATTGAATTGAATTTATTGCTACGTGTAACCTCAAAATAATTTCTCATACTCCTCATACATTATTTATGAAGGTGTGTAGAACTAATTTCATTAATTCGGATATGGTGTGTAGTGCCCACTTCCCTTCGACACCTTTTGATATTGATTATGATCATGCATTGGCTATATTATGGACATTATTGTGACTTTAGTTTAGCATGATGTTAGATGTTAGAGCATGGACTATTGTTGACTTTGATTCATATATGATGCATGTGGATTATTAGAGACATTTTATATTGATGTTGATATGTTGTTTGACATGGTTATATTTATAGATGTTGTTCGGACATGTGATATTGTGGTATATTGAGTAGACCTAGAAAATTAAACTAATTTTGTGATCATATGGTTATTGATGAAATTGTAAATGATATCGTTACTTGCTTAGATGATTTTTGATTTATACATGGATGATTTTGGAAGTTATATTTTATATTATTTTGGATGTTTTGATGCGGCCATGATGTCGAATGAGGTATTTGTGTTTTGCAAGTAAACAAACCACAACAAACATCGAGGGATTGGAGACCAACCACATTGAAATTTTAGATGAATTCAACAAGGGTCACCATGGCAACATGTATTTGTTTTGTATATTTTGTATTGTTGTTAGGGATTCCCATGGGGGGGATCACCTTCGAATGTGACCAAGGGGTTATGTGTATTTCTTTTATTTGGTTCCTTTGTTTAATGTTAGTATGTGTTTATTTAGTGATGTATTTCCCCTTTCTATTTAATTAAATTGTGTCTAGAGTTGTGAGTAATCATATTGCTAAGTAATTAATTAAATGGGTCAAAAGAATGTATTTATTAGAGTTGATGGCTCTTGGATTAAGTGTTGTAAGTGATGTGTAAGAGATGTGTAAGTAAATTGAGTGTGAAACACTCTACCCTTCCTTTTGAAAATCAGATCTATCCTTAGAGGTTGATTTTGGAGGTTTGTGGGACAAGTTAAACTTATCCCACACCTCTTAAGTGTTTTACCAACCTTAACTATGGTTGGGGAGTTAAATTTAGACTTTATGATGTATTTGTGGAAGACAAGTTGTAAGCTTTGATTGCACTTTCTTACATGTATTTAATTTTGGTCCTTAAGGGGTGTGGGCTTGGATTGAGTGTGTAAGTTAAACTGTCATTTTATTCACCCACTTATTTATTGTGCCTTGGAGATTGAATTTGAATTGTGAGGTGGAGTTGAGGATGTGTGATGTGGAATCCTATATGGATCCATCTCATCCTCCTCTCTTCCCTCTTCTATTTATTCAAATTCCTTGGCTTGTTTGGGGGTTACTTCATTTTGGTTACTTCATTTAGTTTTGAGCTCTTGTAATTTTGGAGAGAGTTGGAGATTTTTTGAATGCTTGTGGATTGTTAAGCTTTTGGACTGTTTGGATTAGAAAAGCTTGTTGTTGAACTTTGGAGAAAACTCTATGATGGAGAAGTAGGAGCTTGGCTCTTTAAAATGTTCTTTTTTATTTATGCATATGTGAATGTTTGAATGTTATGGTTTGTTTGTTAGTTGGTTGTGTAGATTGCCTAGGTATGGTGTAGGAGAAGACTATGAGGATCTCTTATGGGAGGCATAAGAGTATTAGGGAGGTATAAGTGTTATTGTAGAGGGAGTTTGGGATTGGGTTCCACCTTGTAAAAGAAATATCTTTCATTTCTTACTCGTTATGTGGTGCCATAAGAGTGTGGGGAGGCATAAGAGAATAAGATGTATAAGAGGTACTTGGGGAGGCATAAGAGAATGTAGGGGATTTGAGATTATATGTATATTGGCGGAGTTTGTTTTGAAGGTGGACACCCATTTCCCCATTGGGAGGTATAAGAAGCTTCCCCCATAGATCTTGCTCCTTTGGCTTGTGCATGATGAAGCCTACGTATTTTGTTGCGATTCTTCATGTGGTTGCAAACTGCGTATCTATTTGCACTATGTTTTGATTGTGAAAGATTGTTTTTGTGTTGTGGAAGCCTGTTTGTTTCCATGAGTTGAAATCCATTTCTTATTGCAATGTGGTTGGGGCTCGAGGGCCAATGAGGAGGACGGATTCTCCTCTTCATTGGAATTCTTGGTTGGGTGGAGAGTGTTTCCTCTCCCCCTTGTTTGTTGTGATCAAATTGAAAAATGGTGGATCTTCTTGTTGTTGTTTCGGAGAGCTGAGAATGAAGACATATTTGGGAGTCCTCTTGGGGTTTCCTTATTGTAAACATTTCCCACTTTAAGTGGATGGCATTGTGATATTGTTGTGGTGAAAAGTTACTTTGTTTTAGAAATGAAATCTACATTCGAATATGAAAGATATATTTTGTAATCTTTTCTGTGAAAAGAAAAGAGAAAGAAATGTATTCTGTAAGTTGTATTTGGATGAATGTGAAAGAAGTTGTAAAAGAATCATTTTGGTTTAATAGAATTTGTTTTATTTTCCACAAATGGTGTTGTTCTTATTTGAAATTTTTGTGTGAAATACATTGTAAAATCTCTATTTGAAAATTGGAGAAGGATGTATGAAGAAATATTACATTACTCTGTTTCAATTGAAATGCATGATTTGGAAATAAAATATAGTAAAATTAGATTGGAATGAACTTAAATAATTAGAGGATGATAAATGAAAATAGATCTATTCAAATATGATCTCTGTTAAATGTTTTCAAACTTGCAAATTATTATTAAAAGATATACGAGATCAACCCCTGCAACAATGAAATATAAATCAAAACAATAATGTAAGCTAAGGAAGATCAAAACACTTTTCAAATAGTTGTATTGCTTAAGAAAATTACTTAGAACTTCATTTAATCGGGCCAAGTCAGAAAAAAAAACATTTATTTCGAGTAAGGAAAGAAATTAGAATTGAAAACTTAACCTTTAAGTATTAATCCTTGCAAATCTTCCCAATCTCTATCAAGTGCATTTCTCCATTCTGCTAAGTATCTTGAAGAAGAAAGAATGGCGGATTTGATCAAATTTTGTAAGTTAAAAGTTCGGTTCACGGTTTTATAACGAAAGGATGTTTTATAAAATTGACCCACCTAAGTTTGTCAAAAATAAAATTTTAAGCTTGTTGTGCAAAGAGGAGGTCGATAACTTTCCAAAAATCCTTTGCCAAAATCCAAGTTCCCAATCAAATGTTATGGCCTTTTGAAGTTTTACTTCATTTTGGCTTAAAAATAAATAATTGTCAAATTTAATATAGTAAAATATTCGCAAGCGGATCCGGAGGCTAAAATTTACCTTTTGCGCTTTTTGCCCAAAAAACACAAAAGTCATGATGTCTACCACCGCTTGCTGGTCCAAACCCTCCTTCTTGTGAGAAAAGAATATAAGTTCGACAAAGTAATTTTGGAAAAAATTTCCTCCACAGCCCTGTATCCCCGCCCTTAATTTTTGAAAAACACTTATGCGAGTACGCGGGCCCGCATCCTCTAATTTAAATTTTTTGAAATTGAAAAAAAATTCTAAGTGCCTCCTCCTGCCATCTTGTGTGTCACTATTGGTCGACACATGAATTCCTTAGGCATCGGTGGAGGCGCGAGCGTTTTAAACCTTTAAACATTTTTTTTTCGTAAGTTGAAATTTCCTAAGTCTCCCCTTGATGGCACGCCTTTACTCGTAAGTCACTTTGGGTCTGAAACGTGGCTTCTTTTAGCATCGACAAAGGCACGTGTTGTTTTAAACCCTTAATGCTTTTTCTTCAAAAGTCAAAATTTCCTAAGTTTCCCACTGAAGGTCCGCTTTCCCTGCTTGCATCTTGGGCTTGACACGTGGCATCCTTGGGCATCGGCGAAGGTGCAGATCTTTTAAACCCTTAACACCTTTTCAACAAAAAAGCTAAAAATCCAAAATGCCTTCGGTGACCCGCCTTCCCTTTTGGGATAGAATTTTGGACATGTGTCCTTTGCGGACCTTAGGTTTAATTTTCTCCTTTTGGCGCGAAGCCACTGCCATGGGTGCACGGGGTAAATTGCACTTTTTCCAAAAAAAGATGAAAAAAGTGCTACATTTTCTCCCGCACCCACCGGTCCACGATCTTCCCCGGTGAAAAACCTTTCTCGGCACACGGACCGCTTTCGGGAAAAATTTCTTCCCTAGGCTGCAGGCCCGCTTTGGGAAAAATTTCACCCCAAGGCCCGCTCGGCCCATAACTCAAGAAATATGAGGAGTTAGGAGGACTTATTTATATCATTGGAAAGGGGAAGAAATTTCCTATCTAATGGAAATGTTTTGTGGATTTTTAAGTACGTAAAATATGAGAAAAATCAGGTTGAATCATTTAAGTCAGTATGAGAGTGGGTAAGTGAGGAATTACCCTTTTTAATTTAAATGATTATCCTACCCCATGTAATTAGACCTTGTGAATTGTTTAGACCTAGTGGAATTAAATATCTTGGATATTTAATTGTTTTGGGCACCTTTAACCCTCTAAGAAATTTAATTAAGAAATATTCAACTTTAGTGTTAATTTAATTATTTATTAAATTAACACCTAAGGAAAATTGAACTATGCTTAGACTAAGTTCACTCATTGTTTATAATGTGGTTTTGATATTCACTATAATAGGAAAAGTTATTTGTTAAATTTATTTGTCCTTGAAACTTTGTTTGTGGAAGCGTAGTTTTAAGGCTGTATCGGGCATGCCTTTGAAGAAAAAAAAAAATTATTCCATAATTTTTCTAACTAAACCTAGGTTGTTCTTGGGTCTCAAGTGGGATTTTTAGCGGGTGTTACACTTGGTATCAATGCGGTGGGTTCAAATGCTTAGACCTTGGGCCGAATTTGAAAACTCCAGTAACTTGATCAAGTAGAATTCGAACCTTCATGTTTAAAATAATAATAAAATAATAAAGTTGTTTGAATTGTTGTACTTGCTTAGTGGCATTTTGTCTAAACCCGGGTAACTAAGAATGTTAAATTAAATTGATTTTTTTGTGAACTTCTAATGTAGTGGGAACTTGGTTCTCCTTTAAAAATGAGTTGTTTTATAAGTCCTAAATCATGATTTAATTGTATGATGCATAAAACCCTTTTGAGACACCTCCTGATTGGATTTGTTGGAATGATAAATCGTATGGTGTGATTCTTGTGGTTGGAAATTAGTGGTTGTGCTCTGGGGTCGGGAAGAGTAAATTAGAAGTTTTTATTCGTCTAAAGCTCCCCTCATTCCATCGGTGGTTGGATGAGTTAGTTTTGGTTGTCACTTTGGCGACTCAATCCCCGTGTGAGTAAGTGGGTTATTAGGTCTTTTTGTTGCTTTTGATCCAACTTTGTGTGAGCGTCATTAGAGTGGAGCTCGATGCATAATACCCCTATTAGAGGCCATGAGGGATTGTGAAGTGACTGTGATGTGGACTTCTCGTAATTTTTATATTCGTAAACTTGTGTAATTTTATCAAGGACCAACACCTTATTTTATGATTGGATTGAGAAGCTCTGAGGCTCTTTTAGTTATTTATATGTTGTGAGAATTTTCAGACTTTACAATGCAGCTACTTAGGCACTTTCCTTGATTGTCGATATTTATTAGATTTTAATTTGATTAGGTGACTTGGAGCTCATTATGTTGTTGGCTACTTAGCTAAATGTTATGTGGTTCCTTCTTACATGATGATGAGACGGTTCTATGCTATTTTTTGTAGGACGCAATCCTCTATATACTTCCCATTTTTGGACTACCATGCAACATGCCTTTGGGACAAGGATCAATTTCAGCACAACATATCACCTCGAGATATATGAGCAGATTTGTGAGTGGGTGAATCAGATCTTAGAGGACATGCTTAGGATGTATGTTATGGATCATCAGTCGAGATGGGAGGAGTACCTATACTTTGTGGAGTTTTCCTACAATAATAGTTTTCAGAGTTTGATAGGCATGGCTCCTTTCCAGGAATTATATGGCAGAGAGTGCATGACACCTCTTAGTTGGGACAGGTTAGAATACATGGTGTCTCTTGAACCATATTTATTACGGGACATGGAGCAAGTATGTGCTTATGATAAGACAAAGACTGCGGGAGGCACATGACAAGTAGAAAAGTTCTATAAATAGAGAGACCACCCCCTCATTTAGCATAGAAGGTTGTAGTGAGAAATATTGTATGAGTAAGTGTGTAAAGGAATCCATCATTTTGAAGGTGTGTTAAAGAAGCCATTAAGAGGTGTAATTGTGAAGTTTCTCCCATAGTATTGGTGGAAGGTAAATGAAGTCGATAACACTTGAAGTACCTAATGGGTGAGATTGTAACAATTTCATGTTAATATTATAAGTTACACTCGATATTTCAGATTTATCATCATTGCTTCTTATCATAGTTTATGGTATTCTTGTGTTATGTTTGTTTTTGTGTTTCAAATTACATCCACCAAACTAAAATTTGTGCATTAGTAAATAATCATAGCATGAGGAGTTCTGGTGAAGAATTATCATAGTACCGGATTGGTGTTGACAATCGCCATCCCGCATGTCATTGTTGGCACGACACGTGGCTTCCTTAGGCATTGGTGGATGCGCAGAGTGTTTTAAACCATTAAATATTTTTTTCTTCGTAAGTTAAAATTTTCTAAGTCTCCCGACAGCCCGCCTTTCCGTAAGTCACCGTGGGTCTAACATGTGGCTTCTTTTGGCGTCAACGGAGGTGCGGGTTGTTTTAAACCCTTAATGCTTTTTCTTCAAAAGTCAAAATTTCCTATGTTTCCCTAAAGGTTCATTTTCCCCGCTTGCATCTTGGGCTTGACACATGGCATCCTTGGGTGTTGGCGGAGCGCAGATCTTTTAAACCCTTAACACCTTTTCAACAAAAAAATAAAAATCCTAAATGCCTCCGGTGACCTGCCTTCCCTTTTTGGTTAGAATTTTGGACACGTGTCCCTTGCGGACCTTAGGTTTAATTTTATCCTTTTGGCACGAATCCGCCGCGGCACGTGGGGTAAATTGCACTTTTGCCAAAAAAATGGCAAAAGTGCTACATTTTTTCCCAGTCCGCGGTCCACAATCTTGTTTTCTTATGGGTTGACCTTTTATCTCATCAATTATAAAATTCAAACAAGGGAATTATATAAATATAAAGCTATGTGACCAAAACAAAGGACCAAACTCTAAACATCTATTATCATCACCTAAGGTTGCATCCAAAGGCATTCTAAGAGAATCAAAGCAACCATCTAGCACCCATTCAAGGGTAAGTGATGCATTTTTCTATATACACACATAGGAGGTGAAGTTCATTTTTCCATGCACACATCTATTTACATTTCTATGTATCTAGTTATTTCTCACTATTAGGTGCATCTTGCACAAGAGCTACATAGGGCATGATTCTACACACCACACACATATCTACACATATTCTGAAATGTAGTGCAATGCTAGGTTGTAATTTCACTATGTTGGGTGACCAATCGGGTCGATCGACTCCCCATTTACATATTTTTCTTTTTTTAGGATTTGATGTGTTTTGGGGTTTTATAGGAGATCATTTGTTTTGTAGGTTACATGTGAATTCTATGGGTATAATGCAACATATAAGCAACCAACGGTAAAGGTTAGAGATCACTGGTGACACAAGAAAAATTAGATTACGAACATCTACATAGTCACGGGTGTCGATAGAGGTCTCTGGAACCTAGGCACCCTCAACCCAGTCCGACATATTCGACACCTCAAAAATTTATCAAGCATAGTTGCAATAGTATTCTTTCTTGTTTCATCATTTTTCCAACACAGAGCACTTGAGATTTATTACAAAATCAGCTAAGTATTCTATCCTCTCTCTTGAACTTAGGGTATTAATTTCCATTTGCTTATTTCTTGTGTCATATATTTACTTCATTGTTTATTTATTGCATGTGACTTTGAAATATCCTAAGGGTTTTACAAATTTTATTTTTGTTAAATCATTTGGTGAACCCAACCGTTCAAACTTTACCTTATGAGCATGTATCAAAATATCTCTTCTTCTTCTCAAATAATGGATCAATATTCGTATCCTTCTTTCACCATGACTAAGGTTTATGGCATGGTTACTACTTCTTCTGATTTTATGTAAGTTAATACTCATCATCTTCCCCAATTTATCATGCCTAGGGCTGATCCAACTATTAATGTAGCTCACTGTACTCATCCTCCTATGACTTAGCCAATTTTTATTCTACCACCTATAATTTCTACAATGCCTATCTAAGATCACCCTAAACTTGTACAAATAAAATAACAAATCTAATCAAGGAAGGATAATAAAATTTCCGCTTAATAGCTAACGGTTCTAAGTCTAGGAATGTAACATTAAGATAGAAGCTTAAAGGAATGCTTAACTAGTATGAAAACAATGCAAAACTAACTAAACATGCCTACTAATATGATTTAATTACCTAACATGGGCCTAAATAGACCTAAGAGGAAATCAAATGGTTATGGTTGCTACTCCAAACAATGGTGAAATGACCTCTCCAAATGACTTGTTAAGTCACTTTAGATTATTCATCTACTAACCTTGTTGAAGGTTTTAGGCAAGGGTTTGAACTTGACTATGAATCATATGTATTATATGAGATGCAAATCAAAACATGGTGTAAAGTATAAAGGAATGAGGTGCACCCTTTTTATAGTTTTCCTTTTGGGAGAAACTTGTATTTTGGTGCATGTGGGACTAAAAGCCCTAATTAGATTAGAATTGATAATCATGATTAATATTTTCTAATCACGATTAGTGAATTACCAAGTTATTAAGAGTATGAATCCCTAATACCCCACATAGGGTCAACTAGGAGGATGTTGAGTGGTTGGAAGAGGGTTTGAGTCAATATTAGGGCATATTGACTAAATCAAGGGAAAACTAGGCTTAATTAGATAATAAACACTAATAGATTTAGAAAGAATGAGAGTGATTTGTGTGCATTTGGAAATAAGATTGCAAAATCAGAATTTCGGTGTCTATATTTTCCCATGTTTGAGGTGAAGTTAGTAAATTCACTTCAAATATAGTATTCAAGCATAAACAAGTAAATTTTTGAAGAAAAATAGTGGAATGAAGGATGCTTCCTTGAGTGTCGATGGGGTGATAGAAAAATTCAATCGACGATCGAAATTGATTAAAATGGATAAACGAAAATAGGTTAGAATGAGTGCGAAACCCTTAGGTATTGATAAGGAATAAATACAAGGATAAACATGGTTTCTTATTACCTTGGGTGATTTGGGAGAAAAATCGAAGTGGTGGTAATAAAATGATAATGAAGAAGACATGATTAATGGAGAATATAGGACAAGACCAATCTTTGCATCAAACCTTTCAATAAGCAACATGTTTATATCATTTTACCCCTAGTTCTACATCATCATCCTTTATTTAAAATTAAAAAAAAGTGTAAGATAACATGAAAAGATAAATTACTAATAATTGTTTACTTGCTAAAAATACGTAACTCCATGAAAATACATTATGTAATGTAGGATGAGAAAGTAAAATGATATTTAGCTCCATGAAATATAAAAATGGAATGCAATACGAGAAAGTAAACCATCTAACCTAACAAAGAAACCCGTATAATCACATGCCCTAAAAAAAAACAACATTTAAGATAGTTGCACTAATTTTTTTGTTATCAAGCTGCAATTCCCAAATATTTGTGTTGAACGATAAGGGTAGAAAATGGTGCCCCAAGTAATACCACATGCAAGGGAATAACAGAGAACACAAGTAGTCCCATAGAAATACTTTTCTACACTATGACACAATATTTTGCAACTCAGCACTTGCAGGGAGTACTAACATAACATGTAGCCGAGATTTTGTTAATGGAGGTAGATCACAATGATTTGCAAGTCATTTGAGACCGTAACAAGAAATAAATTTTAGAAATATGTTTATGTAAGACATTTTGATGCTCGAGGATAATATATTTGATAGAGGCTTTAGTTGTATGCACGTTGTTTACCAATTTTTGTAAAATTTTGAAGTTTTGCAATTTTTTGGATTTTTAATGATTTTATCAATTATTTTAAGATTTTTGAAATATCATGTTGAACTTATTGCATTATGTTTGTATCACCTGTTAGATTATGAGATAGCCTTAGCTGATATCATACTTGTATGTTTGATGAGATACCTTGAGAAACATGTTTTTATTTTTGATATTGGTGTGGGGGATAGATTTGTGATCATGCGCAACCCCTCTTGCCCCATTGATGATACATTATTTGATGATTAGATTTTATCATATATGCATGATGTAAACTTAGTATTTTATTTTTTTATGATTTATAAATGTGATGGTTTTATGTGATATGATGATGAAATGATAAAAAAAACGTACAAGTAAAAATAACTAGCACAAGTTAACAAACAAAATCAAAGTAACACATTTATTTACAAGTATACAAGATAAAATGAACTCAATGTAATGCACTAAAAATTAAAATAACATTCAATATAAGTAAGTGAATCCATCTTAAGGTACACAATATGAAAAAATTCGATGCAACCAAAAACCATACAAACCAAAACTAAAAGTAAGCAAACTATTACTTTGTTTTTGTGGGACGATTTTAGGATGTTTTTTCTTTTTTGGTTTTATCTCTAAGAAAATTTTCTATGAAGTGTATCGAATGTTTTGGATTTTCCAAAGGAAATATCTGTATGTTTTGAGATTTTCAAAATTTATACGAATGTTTTTGATGTTTTCTCAGTAGTTTTCCAAAGCAAATGTGCAATGAAATGAAGAAACATGGATGCCCCCAACGTTAGATGGGATGTACAAGAGTAGAATGCCATGTGGTATATGCCGAAGTGACTCTGTGAAGGTGACCCTAACATGAGATAGGTTCATTCAATGTTAAATTCTCCACATTCAAAAGTTGGATCAGCCGATAAGGGCAAAAGGGATACACTCACAAGGGATTTAGAAAATGCCAAGACCGGATAAGGAAAAATTGTTGTACTCTAAACCTGAAATGCTTGTGAGACAAAAAAACCCTTTCTTGATGCCAAAATTGGTTTTCACCAAAGAAATTTTCCAAAGTGCTACCATTACATGTTTTTCATTATTGGCTACACATGTTTATTTGTCTTTTTTTTTAATACTTTTTTTGCATTTCTTGATATTTTACAGAGACCCCTAATTAAACATAGAAACACTTAAGATGCACCGCATTCATGGGTTCTCAACTCTCTTGGCCATATACATGGGCTAGCTTATAGGCACCTGAACCAAACTTGGTCATCACCACATATGGCCACAAACTAATGGGTTAAATTTCCCTTTCTTTTCACACTCCTTATTGGTTGTATTCGATTCTCTTTTAACACCAAATCCCCTACCTCAAATTAATGAGGTATGACTCTTTATTGTAACTTCACCGCACTCGATCTTGATACACTTTAAGGTGATTGAGAGTGCAAAGTCTTTCTCATCCAATAGCTCCAACTCTGCCAGTCAAGCTACTCTATAGTCATCCTCTTCATTCAGGTAGTCTCTTAGCTCAATGTGCAAAGAAGGGATATCAATATCTAAAGGTAGTACGGCTTCAGTTCTAACTACTAAGGAGTATGGAATAGCACATGTGGGGGTGTGGATAGATGTTCTAAATGCCCAAAGGGTAGGGTGAATTTGTAAATTCCAATCATGGCCTATCTTGTTCACCATCTTCTCCATAATGTGAATTAGGGTTTTATTGGAAGCCTCGGCTTGCCCATTACCTTGAGGGTAATAGGGGGTCGAGAACTTAAGGGATATTTGAAAGTATTGTAGAGTGCTTTCATAGTTTTATTCTTGAATGACTTACCATTATCAGTGATAATAGCAGAGGGGATACCATATCAACAGATGATATGATTCATTATAAATTTAGAGATTTGGGGACCTTCTATATAGGTAAGAGGAACAACCTCTACCCATTTTGTAAAGTACTTTGTGGCAGTTATAATGAACTTATGGCCATTCAAGGAGATAGGATTAAGTTTCCCTATTAGATCAAGACCCCACTTTGAGAATGGCTAAGGTTTTGTGATTGGTTGTAAGGATTGTGCCAACGCATGTTTCAAGTTACCGTATTTTTGACAATCCACGCACTTCTTCACATGTTGAAAAAAATCATGCTCCATGGTAGGCTAATAATATCCTACTTTGAGAATTTTCTTAGCAAGAACGATCCCATTAGTATGAGCCCCATAAATTCCTTCGTGTAACTCTTTTATTATTTGGATAGATTTGTCCAAACTTAAACATCGTAAGAGATTCTGTCATAGCCTCGACAGAAGAGGGTTCCCCCAAGTAAGGTATAATGGGCTATATGCTAAATAAGGGTCCATTTTTCAACATGGGAAATGTTCCATCATGGAGGTAATTAAATATTTCAGCATACCATAGGGAAAAGGGACCAACAAATTTGAACACCAAACATGAGTTTAGTATGTCATATGTTGACATTCTTAGGTTTTCAACAAAGAACATCATATCATTCTTCCTAGTGGAATACTCAACATGGATCCCACTTTGTAGCCATAACATCAACTACTTTTCTATGTGCTCTTGGTATTTTCTCAAATGTTATCTGCTCAAAGTATTCTTTCAAATAATCCACCATCCTCTTGTATGGGAGGAGCTTCTCATATTTTACCTTGTATTCATTTGTGACTTGTTTGATAATGAGCATTGAATCACCAATGCAATTGACCTATCTGATATCCCACTTGATGGCTAGCTTCATCCTTGCAATGAGAGCTTCATACTCGCTATATTATTCATGCGGGGAACCTGAGCCAAAATGCTTGGGGAATCGAGTCTCTCGTGGGAGTGATTAACACAACTCCGACACCTGAACCATGAAAGGTAAAGGAGCCATCAAAGTATAGTTTCCAAACGATATATTCTTCAAGGTACATGATAGATGCATCTGGTAGTTCTAGACTCAAGGGTTTGGTACCTAACAAAGGTGGATTCTCATTAGCTGATCTACTAAGACTTGTCCTTTTACTAATTTTTTATGAACATACTCAATTTCAAACTCACTTAATAAGATGATCCAGTTAGCCATCTTTCCAGTTAGTGCTGGTTTGGACAATAAGTATTTTAGAGGGTCGACCTTTGAAATAAGCTTGATTTTGTTGTTAAGCATATAGTGGCGTAGCTTCTGGAAAGAAAAAACCACGGCTAGAAAATCTTTCTCAATTTGTGGATAATTGAGCTCATATGCTATCAATGTCCTGCTCAAATAGTATACATCTTTTTCTCTTTGTTCTTTATCATATTGGGCTAATAGTGCCCCAATTGAGAAATGTGTAGCAGAGATGTATGCAATAAGGGTTCTCCTCACCATGGGAGACATGAGAATAGGGGTTTAGCCAAGTATTATTTTAATAAATCAAAACTAGTTGTTTCGACCCTAGTTGAAATTAACATCTTTCTTAAGAAGATGTGTGAACGTATGATAATTTTCTAGTTGTGAATTAAACCTTCCGATGGCCCGAGTTTTCCCTTGTAAGCTACGTAGCTATCTAATATTCTTAGGAGGAGGAATTTCTATGATAGCCATGACCTTTGTAGGGTCCACCTCTATTCCTCTCCTTGACATAATGAATCCTAGTAATTTCCTAGATAACACACTAAAGACACATTTCTTTGGGTTAAGGCGGACTTTATAGTCCCTTAGATGCTGAAAGATACGCCACAAAATTTTTGGGTGCTCCTCCCGAGTTCTATATTTAGCTAGTATATCATCTACATAATCTTCCATAATGTCACTTATCATATCGTGGAAGATTACAATCATCACCCTTTGATATGTAGCACCTGCATTTTTAAGGCCGAAGGGCATGACTTGGTAATAGAATGTTCCCCAAGGGGTTGTGAAAGCCATCTTGTGTTGATCCTCTTCTACAATTTTTATCTGATTATAACTTGAGAAACCATCCATGAGTGACAACATCTCATAACCAGCAGTAGAATCAACGATCATGTCAATATTAGGAAGAGGAAAATCGTCTTTAGGACAAGATTTGTTTATATCTCTCGAAATCGGTACACACTCTGATACCGACTGGATTTTTCTGAACTAGTACAACATTTGAAATCCACTCTGAGTATTCAATAGGACTAATGAAGCCTACTTCTAATAACCTTTCAAGCTCTACCTTTACCAATAAGGCGACGCGAGGATGCATATTCTGGAGCTTCTGTTTGATGGGCTTGGCGTCTGGGTGCACAACTAGGTTGTGTACCACTAATGTAGGATCAAGTCCTAACATGTCAACATAAGACCAAGCAAAGATGTTTTCATACTCTCTCAAGAGTCCTGTGAATGTTTTTGTTCTTTGGATGAGAGTGAAGCTCCCAACTTAACTATCCTTAGTAGCTCCTCCATGCTGATGTTAACATCTATTGTATCTTCCACTAGTAGCTTTGACTCGTCCCCCATGCACGTAGGATCGGGAGGGAGATTGAGATCCTCCTCTACAAAAAGTGGTTTAGGGAGGTCATCATCATCTTTATATGGGTACACTATTTTTTCCATAGGTTGTTCTACTTGTTTGTCCACAAGCGCCTCAAAGAGGTTTTTGCTATAGGACTTCCCCTTTTTATTTCCGCAAGGATTTTCTTTGGAACTTTTTCCCTTGCTCACTTTTTTACTTAAGTGTCCACATAATTCTACCTCCTCTCTGAAGTACACACACACATTAAGCTAAATGGAGAACCCTTTCTTGTGATCATTTCTTGGAATGTTATCTCTGATGCCCAAGAACTCGCCAATAGCCTCATTGTTCTAAAACATGTCAATAGGTACATGTTGTTGTTGATCCCAATTCACAAGTGATGGGTAGATGAGATTTAATGTTTGGGTTATAGGGGTTACGATAGGTATAAAGCGGGTTATATCCATGTTGGAGAATAGGTTCATAGAGGTGAGGTCTTTATAAAGACTACACTGGGAATCTTTTCACTTTCATTTTCAGAAAAAACTATCCGCACTCCGAGAAGAAGCATACTTGTTATTTGAAGGGTGAGACTCACATAAATGGATGCCAATACCCAATTTACCCCGTATACGATGAGGTATTGAAAGATATCCTAACGGTCATTTCTCGGAGTGGCCACAACCACACCCTTGATATCTCATAGTAAGCATGATTCTGATTAGGAATAACATATCTAGACGAATTATAAAACAAATCCATTTCATCATCTTGAGGATGAAATATAATATTGTTGAGGATTCTTTCATCTTCTAACAAGCCACCAGAGTGAAATTGTCAAAAGGGCAATTCTCCCTTGATCTTTGGAATTTGTAGCATGGTCTACCATGTGCTTGGGCTGATAGAGGAATGTTTTGAATCATAAGGGCTTGCTGAAGATTATACTCTCCACAACCATTGTTTATGACCTTCATCTCCCATGTAGCAAAAGGATATTCCAATGTATTTGTACCCTTATCATTGGGAGTCGGGGATATTGAATCCACTCGTAAAGCAAGGGCCTCTTGATTTGAATAGGGATGAAAATTTCTATAGATGGACACTCGTAGATAGTGGGAAAGTAACCCAAAAATGATCTGCAATGAGAAAATGGTTGGGGATCCCCTTATATAGTAAGTGTTTATCCTTCATACTACAACTTTAAACACTGATGATATGTAGATGGCATGACTTGCATGACATGAATCCATGGGTGACCAAGAAATATGTTGTAAGGGAGCTCTAGGTCTAAGACATGGAACTTTATATCATGGTTTATGAGACCCACTTCTAATGAGAAAGTGATCATTATAGTTGATTTTCATTCTTCATTGTCATATGCCTTTATGGTGATGACCTTTGTTTCCAATTCAACTTTTGTACAGCCTAGTTGATGGAATAGTTTAAGATTACAAATGTTAAGACCTGATCCTCCATCCACAAGCAATCTCTTGACCTTATTATGCTTGATTATTACCTCAATATGTAAGGGTAGGTTATGGGAGGGATTTTCAGTTAAGGCTTCGTCGATGAAGGTTATGTGTCTTATGGGAGTGATTTGCGCTATCATGGCTTGTAAATGCATAGGGTCAACATCAATAGATACTCCTAATCCCTGTAGGGTTTTGTAAAGTATGTCTTTATGGATGTTAGAAATATTCAGAAGCTCTAAGATTGAAATCTTAGTTATAGTCTTCTCTAGTTGATCTAACACATCATAATGACTCTCTTGAGGAGGAGCGGGAATAGGTTTGGAATTTATAACAAGGTGATCCCATCACGTTGCCATGGAGCACTCTTTTTTTTTAAATTCTTATTGTACTGATTTTCTCAACGAGTGGGTGAAAATAACCTATCAAGGCATCGAAATGGTATTTGTTTGACACATAGTTAACATTCTTATTATGAGATGACTTGTCCCTGATTCGGATTTTTATTTTCTTTGTGATTGGGAAAAGGCTCTTTAAAGTTTCGAAAATTGCATTTAGATATTTTTAGTGGTAGCGAGTCTAATTCAATGTCACCACTTGTCGAATAGGTCTTGAATATAGTATTTTAATCATAAACACCTATCGGTTTATGACCCTCTATATAATCATACCCACAAAATTCATTCTCCCTAAACCATGACAGTTTAGGTGTTTCTTCCCTGTAGGGTTGTGTTTTAGGGTATTTAACCATGTTAATGGCCTCTAACTGTTTTAATATGGATGATATTGATTTAGATAGAGGTGTGAAAGTATGATGTTTATACTCCGTAGGTGGATTTCCTTTACAAGGTTTGAAGGTGCATGGTTCTGAATGGCTTGTATGCGCTTCAATCTATTATCCCATCACTAACAATTTTTGTTTCTATTAGGAACAAAATTTGTTTTATCGTTAGATTTAGAATCATTATGATCATGGGAGACAGAGTTTTCAAAGTCCCCCTAGCTAACAACACTTTTTCAATTTGACTCCCTTTTTCGATGACCTCTTTAAATGTGTTGCCACAATGCATTTGCAAGTGGAATGTAATGTATGGATGGAGGTTGGGAACAAATATGCCTATTAAATGTTTTTGGATATGGATAAAGGGAAGTGACTAGCTAATCCTCTCCATCTTTGTAAAAGTGCAAATAAGTTTTCAATATTTCATTGTTTTATGCGTTGCGAGAGGTCCAACATGGTGACATCGTTTTCTATATTAAAAGAGAAGTGTCATATGAAAATTTCTGCTAGTTCTAGCCATGTTGATATGAATCCCTTAGGGAGGTGTACAAACCATAATCGTTGCTAAATGCCACCTCTTGACATGCCATATAAAAATCTTTAATATGGTCCTAAGGGTCACCTTTTCCCTTATACTTGTAAAATTCTGAAAATCAAAGTGTCTTGGGAAAGGTACTGTAACATGGATTTTTCAAATGGGTAGGGACATAACTCATCCAACCAAGTACTTATTTTTATTGTTACTAGCTTGGCCCTCTTGTAATGGTTGAAGGGTGTTCTTCATAGTTGGCCACTCTTGGTTGAAAATTTGATCTTGTGTGGGTGGTGTAGGTCTATACTGAAGATTAAATCTAGGTGCATTCCCACCCCTATTTGTTGTGAGAATCTCTTCATAATCTCTTTGTGCCTCCCATTGAGGAGTGTGTATTGGGAACTCCTGAAATGAAGACTTACATTTTTCCTTTGGTATGGCTTGTTTCAAAACTCGGGTTGTTCTATTTGTATATGGGATGTCAAATTTCCAATTGGAAAGTGAGGGCTAGGACATGTTTCTCTAATGTCACCTCTTGAATAGGTATTTCATGATGATTTTTGTTAGGAGGAGGTTGCACATAATGAACATGTTATTCATGGTCTTCAAAATGAGTTTTAAGAGGAGGTAAATGATAGTCTCCATCATTTTCGAAAGGTACTTCCTCATTATTTTGTCGTGCAAAAGTAGAGGCATGACTTGGGTTTAATATGTCATCTATATGGTGACGAGGACGTTCCACTTCTTCTTCCCCTCGAACCATTGCAACAATGAGAGAAGGGTCCATCATGGGAGGTAACTTAACTCCTAATTCCATAAAACGCATGAGTAATTCATGTTTATTTTGGAAAATGTAATCATCAAAATTGGTAGGATGATGCTCTATATTCATATGAGGAGAGTCCTCTTCTCCACCACTATGGTCAACCATGAGATTATCCTCTAAAAGAGGGTTGTCACCTCCAAATATATCAGCTTCTAATCTTCGGGATCCCATTCTCGTAGTAGGCATACTCAAAATAGGAGGTACAATGTGACATACTTCCACTAAGGTTTACTAAAAAAGGACCTTAGTCAACTTTCGACGATGTAACGAAACTAATGATGCTAAAATAAGGTGACTACAAAATAGCCACAAAATTTATAGGTTAAAGAAAACGTGTGAACTAAATAAAAAGAACAAGCTACTTTAGCAAGGTAATATATGATACAAGTTTTCTTTAGAATAATACAATGATGTAAAATGGTAAATATTTAGTTACACCAAATAGTTTACTCTCTAAGATTTGTCTAGATAGGTTTGCAACCAAATAGTGACAACACAATATTACCAGATAGGTCAAGTTTGTAACAAACAAGGCCTAAATGATAAGAGAATGTTGACGTGATCTTCTAACAAGGTATACTAAAAACCAGCTTTCTAAATGCTAACAAAGTCGAAGTCTTGTATAATTGATGATAACAATGTGAGAAGCATAACAACACTATTTGAACATGTGTACCAAGCTTTTGGGAAAGTAAATTTTTAGTGTCAAAATGATGTTATCATGATGCTAACAATGTATCCTCAACACTCACAAAACTTAAGATGAAGTTAGGATGTAAAACCTATGTCTAATTATAAAAATAATTTACTAAGCGTGCAAACAATGTAACTTTGCAATATGGAGATTGAGGCCTGATTTCACAATGGAAACAAGACGTAAATCTCTCAATTGTATGGCTAAAATTTGGGCGATGTAATAACTCAAAATAAAAGAAGGATGAAATAACCTAACTATGATGATGATAAGTCTAAAATATGGGTTTCGAGATAAGGGGGCCTACTAGACCGTGAGTATGTACTATGCACACTTTCAACACTTGCACTCTGGTATTGCAACCTAGTCGCACAAGTAGAATACAAAAGTGGTGGACATGTGATATCTAGCATTATCTCTGGTATACGTTGTTTTATTTTATCCAAAATGGGAAATAAAAAAATGTGTAGATGAAATGGTGTTGAAATAAAATTGATGTTATTTTGGTAGAGTTTCACCTTATCTTAGGACAAGTGAAAAACTAGGACAAAATGAAACTAAGTAGATTTTGTGATGAAATGTCACGCGGTTTCAACTTTAAGATATTCTTTCCCTTGTTCGAAAAATAAGAGTTTGAATCTAACAAATTTTTCACTTTGTGACAACTATTAAGTATAGAAACTAAGATAAAAACAATGGCTCCAGTGGCAAGCTTCCTAGGTGGTTATCTCTCTAGGTATCACAAGATATTTATGGCGAGATCGATTTACCTAAAAGTCACACTGACTAATTTGGGAGTATCTCAGCTTTACTTTACCCCCTTTAGTATAATGAGCACCAAAGTGCGTTCAATTATACTTTCACTGGGGTTACAATACGAGATATCTTTGACTCTAATCTCACCAAGGCGTACTAATCAAGTCGGTAGTGTGGAGCACTTTCTTGTTTCATTCACAAGGTTCCCTCTTGCATGAACTACTTTAGGGTTCCTATGACCACCCCCATTCTTTTAGCTTAAGGCTTATGCCAAAGGGGTTATGTCCTAGTTAAGTGGACAAGTCGTAGCCCTTAATCAAAACCCGAAAATACAATGTGATGATTATGGTTTATTGTTTTAATCTTTTAGATTAAGTAATGTGGTTTTGTCGCATTCCTTTTGGCAACCTACAATCACACGTGTAGTTATATTTTTTTGAGTCCTTCTTTCTTGGACAAGTGTTTTAGGTCCTTTAAACAAATGATTAGTAGTTCAAAAAGGTTCACAATATCATAGAAGAGGATTAAGTGTTGTTTTTGTTTCTCAAGATCACACATGGTGCAAGAGAAGAGCATACACAACAAATAATCTAACTAAATAAAAATGCAAAGCTTGTAAATCAACTAACTACCATAAAAATTTGCAAAGTAAGGTTTATTCCCAATTAATCCAAGTGCTTCTTAATGAAAGACTAAAATTGCTTTTGGTTCCCAAGATCACACTAGGTGCAAGGTTATAGATACACAAATTTTATCCTTGATTCTTTATTAAGTGAAAAAAATATCTTAAACTAAAAGGTCAAGCATATTAATGAATGATGATTTTTCTTACTAACTCTAAAATAACAAAAGTGGTCTAGAAGTGCTTTTGATTCCCAAGATCACACTAAGTGCAAGGGAAGAGCATACACACCCTATTCCAAACTCAAATAAAGAATAAAAAATAACTTATCAAACCCTAAGAGAATTTTGTTAGGAACATTGCTCTAAATTAAGTAAATTGACAAAAATAACAACTAAAAAACCTTTGAAAATTAACGAAATCCTAAAAACCAAAATGGAAATTTTTAATTTATAGGAAAAATTATACGTGAGACACACTGTCCACCCCTATGAGTGTATATGCACCTATTTCAATGCCTTCTCATCCATGTTGACGTGTAAGCACCCCTTTGCTTTGGAAGTGGTCAAAATGCAAGTTTTGACAAAAAGTATTCAAAAAGATCAAATATTTGGTATTTTGGGGCAATTTTGACAGGGCTTCACCTCCTTATATCCTATAAGGAACATGAAAACACAACTTCTATCACTAATCTACTTGACACAACTATCTACTTTAAAAATTGAAATTACAAGGCTTTGAAAACTACTCTTAAACTTTGAAATTAATCTAAAAGCTTGTAAAACTAATCTAAAAGCTTAAAAGTATTCTAGAAAGTTTGAATTTATACTATAAAATTTGAAATTAATCTAGGACACTTGAAACTAATCTAAAAACTTAAAATTAAAAACTTTGAAACTAAGTTAAAACACTTTAGAAATTGAATGCAATGGGGTATTGTCCCACCGGCATGCCAAATGAGAGCACCCTAAAATTTTACAAAGAAAATAAAAAAGGTAATCAAGGAAGGCTGAAACCATTGCCACATAATAGTTAAGGGTTCTAATTCTAGGAATGTAACATTAAGATAGAAGCTTAAAGGAATGCTTAACTAGTATGAAAATAATGCAAAACTAACTAAACATGCCTACTAATATGCTTGAATTACTTAACATGGTCATAAATCGACCTAAGATGGCAATCAAATGGTTATGGTTGCTACTCCAAACAATGGTGAAATGACCTCTCCAAATGACTTGTTAAGCCACTTTAGATTATCCATCTACTAACCTTGTTGAAAGTTTTAGGCAAGGGTTTGAACTTGACTATGAATCATATGTATTATATGATATGTAAATCAAAGCATGGTGTAAAGTATAAAGGAATGAGGTGCACCCTTTTATAGTTTTCCTTTTGGGAGAAACTTGTATTTTGGTGCATGTGGGACTAAAATCCCCAATTTAGATTATAATTGCTAATCATGATTAAGCTTTACTAATCACAATTAGTGAATTACCAAGTGATTGAGAGGTATGAAGCCTTAATATACCACTTAGGGTCAACTAGGAGGCTAGGATAAGCTTTTGAAGCTTGCTGAGATGTTGCGGAGAGAAGTGGGGTGATTTTGAGTGGTTGGAAGAGAGGTTTGAGTCAATATTAGGGCATATTGACCAAATCAAGGGAAAAATAGGCTTAATTAGCTAATAAATGCTAATTATTTGTTTTGAAGAGGATTTTGGCTTATGATTCATCATAAAGTGGCATCCTGAATGTGAAAGGGGTTACACAATCAACAACATGGTGTTAATTGACTAATTTTGTAAGGAACGTTAGTTAATTAGTGAAAACCACTAATTATAATGGATTTGGCAAGAATGAGAGTGATTTGTGTGCGTTTGGAAATAAGATTGCAAAAGTGGAATTTAGGTGTCTACACTATCACCACTTACAAGGGTTATGACATCATCAAACAATGAAAAATACACCATCTAAAATATCTCTTTACGACTTTCCTTGTAATGTGCCCGATTTTCGTCATACATTAGAGGTCGCCCTTTATTCTATTCATATTGAAAGTAATAATTTTTGGTGTCCTTCACACGTCTTATTCAGTCTCTCAAAAATCTACCATGTACTATATCATTTAGTGATGAGGACATACCGCCATCTGCTATTGATAATCCATGTGCACCTTTTCTTATCATTGCTATCATTGGCACCATTTGTATCAAGTGTGTACTCATTGACAATGGATCTACCATTAATCTATGTGCTCACTCCTTTTAAGGTAAATCAATATTATTGATAATCTAATTACTAAGAATTCCACTCTCATTCATGGCTATGACTCCACTACTCACACATGCCTAGGCATTATCACGTTACCTATACAAGTTGGGCCTAAGATTGTTCCTATGGTATTTTTGTTATCGATGCCTCATTTCAGTTTAATCTATTGCTATGTAGATTTTGGATTCAAATAATGAATTTTGCTTCATCTATAGTTCATCGGCGTGTTAAATTCTTACATGATGTTTATGAACATACAATTTTTCTCGACCACGATCCATTCAAGTTTTATTGCATAGAACCCATTACAACTATGATTATTCCTCCATCACAGCCTATTCCATATAGCAACATTGATACATATGATATTGGTCAATCTAGTGCTTCACAACCTTCTTCCACCTCCACAAGCATTTTTTCATTTCCACTCATACTACTATTATCATTTCATGCACCGTGTCTACTCGATAAACACCACCACTCTTCTCATTGAGAATCCTCTCACTCATATATCAAACTCACCCTCAACCAATATCCTTGATATCTGCTATCAAATATGAAAATGCTAACATGAAGATTCTAATGACGAGGTTGATACAGGTTGATCTTACTAATGATAAATTACACAATCTAAATTTTACTCCTATCGAGATAGATCGGAGATACTTCAATGATAATTTCGTTGCTATTGGCATTGGTGAATATCAATTTAAGAAACCCCCTCTTACTACTAATGATATGGTACTTGTTGTCCCAAATAACTCTCCTAGTTATTTGGAAAAATTATGTTTTTATTCTCGACTTTGATGTTTTGACATTTCAGCTTGTGTGCACTCAAGTTTTTTCCTTGACACATTTCAATTGGTTTTAGTTCTTCTATGTGCCCTAACACACCCTTCCCGCTTCACCTTTTGCATCCCTTTTTCTTAAATTCCTCCCACGTTTACTTTGTGTGCTTCCCCTTCCCTCTGTATTATGATATCTCCTTCCATTTCCCCTTTGCGCCATCCTTTTGCACACCCAATTTCATTTCTAGTCTTGTGCTCTCTTTACATGCAAACTTGTAAAATTTCATTACGAATTGACTAATTCCTTGACATTCCTCCCACGTTCTTACATTCCACTTTCTCTTTTGTGTTGAGTGCTTCCTTCCTTCTTGGTTGGCCTACATGCCTTCTTATTTCGATGCCACGTGCTCCTCAACAGTTGTTCGCGTACCCTCGCATAGTTATCTACTCTTGCAGCTATACACCTTGTTTCCATGCACATACCTTTATGTGCCCATCTTCTACACCTTTGTGCCTTGTGCTAGTCACTATGCCACGCCATTATCTCATCAAACATGAGTTTTCCACACATAACCTATCAAAGCATGCCAATAGGGCACCAAATCGGACAACCAACCATTGTGTGAAACGTGGTAGAAAAGATTAAAAAAATCAACAATCGCCAATTTCTTCACCAATCGGTGCACACCGCATGTCATTGTGAGTCGAAAACCTACAAACTTCTGATGTGCCATAACCTCGCTGAAGTTCTTATATTCCCGTGGTCCGGTCTCATTTGAAATCCACTTACATGGGCTACATGTTGGACTATTCAAAATAATATCTATGTGGGATTTCATAGGTGGAAAATAGGGAAATGTCATTACGGTCATCAATGCACACATATAATTGATCTCAACAACCATATTTCATCGATATTTCCTTCTTCCTTCTTCTACACAAGCCAAATGACATGGGGAGGCACATCTAGCAGCTCTATAGGCGGTTTTGTAAGAATTAATTGCTTGTTGTTGGTGGTTGCAGATTTAAATCCAAGTTTCCCTCTCCTTCTCCTTCTCTTCTCTCCTTCTTCTTCTATAAATGTAAGATCATTTCTCATTGAAATGGACCCCTCTTTGTTTTAATGACACCATGCCAAAATGGTGGCCGACATCCCATGAGTTTTAGTACTTAACTTGGTGGCTGCAATGTATTCCTACCTCCCACCATGAATGTAAATTATTGTGCATCCCTTGAGTATTAAATTCATGTTTTGTGGAACTCTTGTCTTCCTTTTCTTGTTTTAATTGCATCTCACCTCTTTGTTTGCATTTTCGCATGATTTGCATATTCCCGCTTGAAGTCCCAGTGTTCATGTGTTTCCGTATCTTTGGAGAGGCTGAGTCTACATGTTTTGATCTGTGGTGCACCTATCCACCCTCTTGTCCCACGCCATCTTAGTTTCTTCTACCCTCGTGGAGATAAATCAACCATTTCCTAGCGCTATCACCTTCCTTTTAGCCTAGGATTTCCCCTTTCTGCACATCCTTCTATCCCTGGTCCCTTGGCTTGTTTAGTTTAGGATTTTCTTTTTGCTTTAGGAGTAGCAGTAGCGTTAGAGATAGGTAGAGGAACCAGCCTTCTCCAAAGGTATTTCTCCACGTGGAAGGTCTCACAACCTTGAGACATCCCCATGTTTCCTAGAAACATTGATTGCCTCGTCCACGCATGCTAAGAAAATCAGAGGGTGTTGTTTTTGGAGATAAAATTTTTGGCACGCCTAGTGGGAGAAGTTTGAAGAGCTATACATCTTCATCTCAACAAGTTTGATGTGTTATTGTTGAGATTCAGCCTTTAGAGGCATCTTTCAATTCATCTAGCAACTCCACTATTTCAAACACACCCATTATCTCGTTCGTAGGCTAGTCTCTCCTCCTCCTTTCAATCATTCCACCTTTCCCTTTTGAAGTTGTGCAATCATGACTTCTTTTCCCTCTTGGAATTCTTATTTTAAGAAGTAGAACTATTTCACTCCATCATCACAATTTAAAAATCCTCCTCCAAATTATTTTTATGAGCCCTGTCATCTTGAATATGCATATAACCCGATCTCCATCGACCCATATGGTAGTTTTTCTAAACAAAATGTTTATAAAGAACAAGTTTATGCGAGATGATGGTGGATAATCCATGGATTAAGCTGATTTTGAGATACAGGTTAAAAAATGGAGATGGACATGATGCAACTTAGAGTCAAGTACTCCATAAATGTAGATAAAGTTGGCTTCAAGGTCGCTTGTCCATGGGTAGGCCCTGTACCAGGCTAGTTTAACACCCAAAAGAAGCTACAATTTATTACTTGAGATGTTTGCCTAGATTACAAAATGGGTGAAGTTAATGGAGGCTCACAAATCTAGCGCACGAAAACCTTGTCAATGGGGTAACCATGCACTACCATCTTACAACCCTCCCATTCCTCAAAGCACCAACCTACATCATCTCGGACTATTGTTTATGTTCTTAGCTTTACTCGCATGCTACCCCCATTGAGAATTCCCCTCCTCCATCCTCTCACCTTCACTTCTAATCCATCAATTCTTCTACACATGTTTTCATCGTTGTCACGTGTGCATTCATTCCCATTGCACGTGCTCCCACTCTTTATGTATACACACCTTACATCCCTTCCATGCCATTCCTTTCATCTTCTCATGAGTCCCCTCTATTGAACTCGTTTCTATAAATGAACATCCCCTTATCTATGTACTATCCTGGGTAATGTCATCATGTTCAACAACTATATAACTATTGAATAATGGTGTTACTCCGATTCGTAGGATGATGAGATCATCTAGGAACCTATTTAAGAAGAAAAACAATTAGTTTTAGAGCATGCGGTTCTAGAGGAGACAAAATTGGTTATAGAGGTAGAGCCGAAACGATCTAGCTTTGTAAGTAGTCACCTTCAAGAGGAGAGTCTATCAAAAATTCCATCCATGGGATTGATCTTCAAGTAAATGGGAAAAACATAAGGATCAAACCATTACCAATCAGATTTTTGTCTATTCTAGAGCCAAAGATAGAGTTACCACCGGTCATGTTTACTCCAAAACATGATGTTGAGCTTCAGCATGCCAAAGGTCAGCAACAACGCCTCCGAGATCAAGTGAAGAATAAATTCGGAGGTATATATTCTATTTGTTGATACTTTGAGGAGGGTGAAACACCATCTACAAGTAGGTTTTTCACTCTTGTTTCTAACCATGTTCGAGTGCCAAATAAATTACATGGTCACAATTTGTGAGGAAGGGCAGCTACTTCTCCTTGCCCATTTACAATTTTCACTTGAGTACCCTTTTCCTCTTATTCTTTGTAGGGTAGAATAGGTTTTCTTTCGATAATACAAGTGCTCACACACACTCAATGTTTCCTCTTGGAACATGTATGATTTTCAGATTTTGTACATAGTCTTTATGCTCGGTGTGCTCCTTTTGGCACTATTTCCTTTCTTGTTGGGTGTCGCACACCCTTTTTGCTTTTTGATGGTAGTTCCATTTTTTTCAAATGAGGCAATTCTAATGGTCCCGGTAGCTTTCCACTTCCATGAATAAAAGTAAGAATATCTCTACATTTCATAGTTCATATGTTCTTCAAGTGATTCCAGGGGTGTTATTCAAGTTATAAATAAGGTCTTTCAAGCTTCTAGGATTGACTCCATGCCCAATGGATGCTTCTAAGGCTACTGGTCTCTTCATCTAGCAGAAGATGGCCCCCAAAATTCACCAAAATGTTGTCCCAAATAACTCCCCTAGTTATTTGGACAACTTATGTTTTTATTCAGTCCGATATTTCGACATTTCGAGTACGTGTTAAATATGGAGCTTAATTGCTTCACAAGAAACTTATTTTTACATGTTACTAGTTCTAACAAGAATCGACATCGGTCAAGGTGTAACCAAATGGCGTCGGTCAAGGTGTAACCGGTGTCAGTCGAGTTAGGTAAGGATGTAACTGCTTGATGGTCATGCGATGAACAGTCGGCCGATTTACCTATGCGACAATGCTTTTGTTTTTGACGAAAAATAGAATAAATCACATGTTTTAAATATTATTTATTGATTGTAAAAGAAAAGCTAAGTTACCAAAAATAGTATATATGTGCATTTATGCATTGTATGAGTGTAAGGCAAGTAAATCAAGTAGAAGAGAAGGAAATAACAATTGTTTGCATGTAAGTTTTCTTAGTGAGCAAGAAAGAGTAGTGAGTGAGGGAAAAGCATTAAACATATTGAGAGGTGTTAGAAGACAATAGATCTTCATTGTATTTCCTCAAAGTAAAGCACCTTTGAATAATAATATTGTCCATTTCTTGGTTGGCGTAGCCCATCTTGGGTGAACCACGTTAAATCTGGTGTTATTTTTCTCTGGTTTATTTAATCTTCTCGTTATTTACGCATTTATTATTGTATGTTTTATCTTATTATAGATCTGGTAACATTATTATATGGTTTAACCCCAAAAACTAGTATCAAATCTTTTTTGGAGGTTTTGTGTGTTGGCTGAGGATTTTACTCGCAGAGGTTTTCTCATTGAGTGGGAGTAGAGCAATGACAGAAGATAGTAAATACCGAGTGGAGAAATTTGATGGTCGTAATAATCAACTATGGAGGATGCGGGTGGAGGATTATTTGTATCATAAAGACTTATACTTACCATTAAATGAACATGGAAAACCGAGCACAATGACATATGAAGAATGGAAGGTTCTTGACAGAAAGGCTCTAGGATCTATAATATTGAGTTTGGCAGCATCGGTGGCTTCAAATTTTATAGATAAAAAACCACCGTAGAGTTGATGAAATCTTTAGCAAATTTGTATAAAAATCCTAGTGCTTCGAATAAGGTATATTTGATTTTAAAAATTGTTTAATTCTAAGATGCAAGAAGGTGGATCTGTATCTAATCATTTGAATGATTTTTAGTCTATTGTAAATAAATTAAAATCAGTAGAAATTCCGTTTGATGATGAAGTGAAAGCAATTTTATTCTTATGCTCTTTTCCAGATAGTTGGGATAACTTGGTAATGGTTGTTAGTAATACATCGATTTGCATCTAAAGGTTTGAAATTTGATGATGTGGTTAGTGTAAGACTTAATGAGGAAATACGCAGAAAAGCTCGGAAGAATCATCATCTAGAAACGCTTTAACTATAGATAGTAGGGAAAATCTAAAGAGAGATCATCTAAGAGCAAGAAGAATGGGAGATCAAAGTCAAGACATGGCAGATCTAGATCTAGGTACAGAGATTTACTTTGCTAGAATTGTGGAAAGAGAGGACACATAAAGAAGGAATGTTGGTCCAAGGAAAAAGAGAATATATAAGACAAAAGTAAAGAAAAAGGTAAAAATGAAAACGTTACAAGTGAGGTAAAGTAAGATGCCCTTATTCTCTCCTTAGATAATAGATTAGAATCTTGGGTGTTAGATTCTAGAGCTTCTTTCCATGCTACCCCTAATAAGGGTTATTTTAGAAATTATGTTCAGGGTGATTTTGGACAAGTTTATTTAGGTGATGATGAGCCATGCAATATTACTGGTAAAGGTGATGTTTATCTAAAGTTGCATAATGGAAATCCATGGGTATTGAAATATGTGAGGCATGTGCCAAGCCTCAAAAGAAATCTAATATTTGTAGGGCAACTTGGTGAATCTGGATGCGTGGTTACATTCACAACCGATTCTTGGAAGGTTACCAAGGGATCTCTTATTGTGGAAAGAGGAAAGAAGGTAGGAAATTTATATCTGTCTACATGTATTATTGATTCCTTTTCTGTGCTATCTACTATAGATTCAGATGCAAACATGTGGCATAATTGGCTAGGCCATATGAGTGAAAAAGGAATGCAGATCTTAAAGGAAAAGGGTAAGTTATCATATTTGAAACAATTAGATCTTGAATTTTGTGAGCACTGCATATTTGGAAAGTAGAAGAGAGTGAGATTTCTCAAGGTTGGGTCAACAAAGAAGGAGCAAAAATTGGAGCTTGTACACTCATATGTGTGGGGACTAGCCTAGGTAGCTTCTATTGGAGGATCCCAATATTATGTGACTTTCATTGATGATGCCACAAGGAAGGTATGGATCTATTGTATTAAGCGTAAATCTGATGTTTTTGAAACTTTTAAAAGATGGAAAGCCCTTGTAGAAAATGAAACAAACTTAAAATTGAAGTGCCTTAGATCTGAAAATGGTGGTGAGTAATGTAGCACGGCTTTTAATGATTATTTTTAGAGAATGGAATATGAAGAGAAAGAACGGTTCCTAGAACTCCATAGGAGAATGGAGTTGTAGAAAGAATGAACAAAACAATCATGGAATGTGCTAGAAGCATGAGGATACATGTCGACTTGCCTTTGAAGTTTTGGGCGAAGCGGTGGATACGGTGTGTACTTGATCAACCATGGACCTTGAACAACACTTTGGATGGTGTAATACCGAGAAGAAGCTTGGTGCGGAAAAGAGGTATATTTTTCTTTTCTTAGATTTTTGGCTCAAAAGATTTTGTGCATGTTGATAGAGAAAATAGGAGGAAGTTGGATGCTAAATCTAAGAGATGTACTTTCATTGGTTATGGTTCTAGTGACTTCAGATATCAATTTTGGGATTTGGAAGATTATAAGATTGTTAGAGTCGTGATGTTAATTGGAATGAAAGAATAATATACGAGGATTAGTTTATGGTGCCTAAACATGAACAGGTTGAGGATATTTTGAAGGAAAATCAATTTTCAGACCTAAAGCAGACATCCACAGACACCGATGTCGGGCCGATAGGAACCGATGTCATTCAGATAACCGCATCATTTGACATGATTAGTTTTAGAAAAGTCAGCTACAAGAACCGAGAGTTGGTACTCCAATAACTAATGTCGGTAAGGCAATCGTAATCGGTCGAAGGTAGAGGAACTATGGTCAGTCATTACATGTGACCGACGCGTCAATCATTGATAGAGATTGACATGAATGTGCAACAAGCACAAAATGAGCTTGGGACATCCTGGATCTCGGTGAGAAGGTCTCAAAGGGTAAGTAGACCTCCGAGAGAGATTTTCACCTTCTTTTTCTTATTTATTATTGTCGGATAATGGTGAACCATAAATATTTGAAGAAGCAATGTAGGTAGATACCCACAAACAGTGGGCGCATGACATGGATGAGGAGATGGAATCCTTAGAACAAAATCAGACATGGAATTTGGTCAAGTTTCCAGTGGGTAAGAAAACACTACGTAGAATAAATGAGTTTACAGAATCAAGGAAGAAGAGGGTGGACTGAAAAGGTACAAGGCAAGGCTTGTGGTAAAGGGATTTGCATAGAAAGTAGGTATTGACTTTGATGATATTTTTTCTCCTGTAGTTAAGATGACTTATATTCATATTGTTCTAAGTTTGGTTATGACAAAATATTTGCATTTAGAACACTTAATGTTGAGAGGGCTTTTCTTCATGGTGATTTGGAGGAAGAGATTTATATGTAGTAGCCGCTTGGTTATGAAGTCAAGGGTAAGGAGAAACTTGTGTGTAGATTGAAAAATATCCTATATGGGCTCAAGCAAGCTCCAAGGCAATGGTATTTTAGATTTGACAATTTTATGCATGAGCATGGTTATATGAGATGTGAATATGACCATTGTGTTTATTTTAAGAAGCTTGAAAATGGGAGCTATGTTATTTTATTACTTGTATGTGGATGATATGTTGATTACGGGATCTCGTATGTAGGAGATTGGTAAACTTAAAGAAAAGTTAGCTCACACATTTGTAATGAAGGATTTGGGAGCTACAAAGAAAATCCTTGGCATGCAAATTCACCGAGAAAAAAAAAAGAAGTTGTATTTATCTCGGGAGGCTTATATCAATAAGGTGTTGGAAAGGTTTAACATGCAAAATTCAAAACCATTAGTACACCTATGGTTGGACACTTCAAATTGAGAAAAGATAAGTGTCCTTCATCACATGAGGAGGTTGAGTACATGGCATATGTTCCCTATGCTTCAGCAGTAGGAAGTATTATGTATGCCATGGTTTGTACTAGACTAGACATTGCACAAGCAGTGGGAGTTGTGAGCAGGTTTATGGCTAATCTAGGTAAAGAACATTGGAAAGCAGTCCAATGGATTCTCAGGTATTTGAGAGGGACATACGACATGGAGTTATGCTATGGAGGGTTAGATACTTCTTTACGTGGCTATGTTGATTCAGATATGGCTAGAGATTTGGATGGCAGGAGGAGCACCACTGGATATGTTTTCACAATGAGGTGGAACAAAAGTTAGCTAGTTTTTAGATTGCGAGAAGGTTGTGACTTTTCTACTACAGAGGAAGAGTATGTTACAGCTATAGAAGCTAGCAATGAGATGATATGGATGAGCAGGTTCATGGAAGAGTTGGGTAAGGAGCAAGAGGATTGCAGATTATACAGTGATAGTCAGAGCACGATTCATCTGGAAAAGAACTCAGCATTTCATTCAAGAACAAAACATATTTAGTTGAGGTATCACTTCATATGACAGGTATTGGAGGATGGAAAAATGAAGTTAGAGAAAATCCATATGGATGAGAACCCTGCAGACATGCTAATGAAGCCATTGGTAAGGGAGAAGTTGGATCTTCACTCCACTTCGTTGGTCTTCGAGTTTAAGACTTGAAGAGGAAGAAACAGGATAAGGAAAAGGAACCAAGGATGGTGATGCACAATACAGTGCAAAAATTGATCTCCAAGTGGGAGATTGTTAAGTATGGAGCTTAATTGCTTCACAAGAAACTTGTTTTTACATGTTACTAGTTTTGATGGAATCGGCATTGGTTAAGGTGTAACCGCAGCATCGGTCGGGTTAGGTTAGGATGTAACCATCGACGGTTAGGTAGTAACCATCGATGGTTACCTATATGACAACGCTTTTTTTTTTTTAAGAAAAATAGAATAAATCACTTGCTTTAAAGATGATTTGCACTTTGAATAATAATATTGGCCATTTCTTGGTGGACGTATCCCACACCTTTGGTGAACAACGTTAAATATGGTGTTATTTTTCTCTGGTTATTTCTACATTTATTGGTGTATGCTTTATCGATTATAGATCATGCGTGCAACACTATTATATGGTTTAACCCCAACATTTTTCCCACTCAAGTTTGTTCCCTTGACACATTTCACTTGGTTGCGCTTCTTACATGCACCCCTGAAACACCCTTCATGCTTCTCCTTTTTCATCTCCTTTTTTAAAATTCCTCTCATGCTTACTTTGTGCACTTTCCCTTCCCTCCATATGTGGTTTAATCTATAGAATTTCCATCCGAATTGGATAAGTCCTGGAATTACTCTCGTGCACTTACATTCCCTTCGCTCTTTATGGGTCATGCGTGCTTCCTTCCTTCTTTGTTGGCATGTGTGCCCTCTTCTTTATAACTCTGCGTGCTCCTCAACAGTTACTCGCACCCCTTGCATACTTTTCTACTCTTGCAGCTATGCACATTGTTTTCACACACATACCTTTATGCACCCATCTTCTACACATTCGTGCCTCTTCCTTTCACACCTTGTGCTAATCATTATGCCACATCATTATCTGCTAGACTTGATTGTGCCACACGAACCTATCAAAACACACAAATAGGGCACTAAATTTGGACAACCAACTAGTGCATGACACATGGTAGAAAAGATAAAACAAATCAATAATTCACCAATTTCTTCAACCAATCAGCGTGTGATGCGTGTCATTGTGTGTTAGAGCAACATGTAGACTTTTGACAGCCATAACTTCTACTACAATGCTCAGATTCCCACACACCTAATCTCATTTGAAAGCTGCTCACATGGGCTACACGTTAGACTTTTAAAAATCAGATTTATACAAGATTTATTACTTAGAAAATAGAGAAACATCATTCTAGTCATCAATGCACACATCTAATCAATCTCAACCACCAGATTTCATCAGATCTTGCCTTCTTCCTTCTTCTACACACCAAATAGACATGAGGAGGTGCATCTGGTAGCTTTATAGGTGGTTTTACATGCATTCATTTCTTCTTGTTGGTGGTTAAAATTTTTAATTTAAGTTTGCATATCCTTCCCTTCTCTTCTCTCCTTCTTCCTCTATAAATGTAAGAGCATTTATCATTGAAATGGATCCCTCTTTGTTGTAATAGCACTATGCCAAAATAATGGCCGATATCCCACAAGTTTTAGACCTTGAATTGGTCTTTACAATCTATTCTCACCTCCCGCCATGAATGTAAATGATTGTGTGTCCATTGAGCAATAAAATCATGTTTTGTGGAACTCTTGTCTTCTATTTCTCATTTTAATTAAATCTCACCTCTTTGTTTGTGTTTCCTAGTATGTTGTGCGTATTCCCACTTATAGTCCATGTGTTCATGTGTTTCCGTATGCCGGAGAGCCAAGTCTATGTGTTTTGATCTGTGGTACACGCATCTGTCCTCTTCTCTCGTGCCTCGTGCGGAAGCAATAGACCCTTTCCTTGGCACTATTGCCTTCCTTTTAGCCTAGGAATTCCCCTTTATGCACATCCTTCTACCCCTAGTCCCTTGGCTTGTTTATTTTAGGATTTTATTTCTACATTAGGAGTAGCGAGTAGCATTAGAGATAGTTAGTGGAACCGGACTTCTTCGGAGGTCCGTCTCTACGTGCAAGGTCCCAAAACCTAGAGATGGTCCCATGTTACCCAGAAACACCGATTGCCTCCTCCTCACAATACTTTATCGGGGTCTTTCCATATGCTAGATGTCGCACCACCATCGTCATCTTCCCATGAGCACTCTGCATCAATGCTTCCTCCTTTCACATGCACTATTTTCATTAATAATGCTTATTGGCCACCCAATCCATTCGATTATACTACTTCGATACTATTTACAAACATGATGGTTTGGGTTAGGTTGGATTTACAATCACTCATCTTCTCCCTCCACCTCATTATCCTCATCTCTATCATGGATATATTTTTATTACGGAAGCTTATGGTCTCTATGTTTTCCATCTATTAGTCTTTATTGCATGCACTTCTTGCAGATATCCTCTCATCCTAGGATAGTTCTCACTTGATTACATTGGTGGAACTCTCGATCCTAATCATATTAATATCACATTTCCTATTCCCTTTGTTCGTGTTTCTATTTGCAATGATTCATTTCTAGACTATTCAAAAAATCCCACTCATTGGTATAGACATGGTTGTCCACTACCACCTTTCACTTATGAAGAATATGCAATGGGCACGTATAACTTATGAAATAATGGCTCTTTATGTGACCAACCTCATACTATTACTTACCATGTTTCGATTCTTCTTTGTCTAGTTTTGAACATGAAAATGATGATCTTTTAGACAATGTTACTTGATTCTTATCCTCATCATACACTTGGGGGCATCACACTTATTCTTCCCCCTCTTAGCATCATCAGGTGTCTCACATTTCTTCTATTACACCCTATGCTTCACATCTAGAATTATTCATTCATCACACATAGTCTAGCACATGACTTGTATCGTCATAACCCTATACCACACTATAGTTCCATGGTTCGTACTCAACTGCTGAGGGTATAATTATGAAATGAACCTCACATTATTCACATATTACATTCCATGCTTCATGGCATATATTTTTAGTTTCTATTCACATGACACACTCACAACCCTATGACGCACTCTATTTCCACGGTTCATACTTGACTGTTGAGGGTCTAATTCTCAAATGAACCTCAAATCATTCACATCTTACATTCTATGCTTCATGGTACATATTTCTAGTTTCTATTCGTATGATACACTAACTACTCTAGGATGCACTCTAGTTCCACGGTTCATACTCGAGATGTTGAGGGTCTAAATCTAATATTAACCTCACCACATTCACACTCTTTATGCTCTATGTTTCATTTCTTAATCCTTCTAGTGCACGGTTGCGATCATTTCCCAATAACACATTGTCATGCTATGGTTAACACTTGACATTAAGGGATCACGATAGCCATGAACCTCACACACTTGCACATTTCACACAAGTTGTGGTACATAGTTATAACATCTTCTTCTTACACATCTTACTACCGCATGCATTCTATGATTCATTGATCGATATATCTAGCACATATGTTTAAACCATTTCTTGATGACACACTCTTTTTCTATGGTTTATTCTTGATTGTTGAGGGGTATTTTATAAATGAACCTCATCTCATGCACATTCGTACACATCCGCTCAGGGGGCACACTACTCCTATCTAATTCACATTGTATACAATTCCATCTCATTTCATTCACAACATATTACATATCTTGGTTGCACATACTCTTGCTTGTTTATACTAGTTACATATAAAATTTGTTTCACATGCTAGAAAAATATATTGTATGTCATTATCTTTTCTATATACACATGTGTTTTCACTTAGTCTTCTAGTTGTGAATTCAAACTCTACAGATATTTACATGCAACAACGATGCTTGACACAATAACCTTTACCAGGTCCCACCGAGACTCCTGGGGCATGTAATTTTGTACATACTACAGGTGTTATTGTTTCATTTTTTACTACTTTCTATTCTATACTAGCACACTACTTTATCAATATATACACGCTTTTGATACACTTTTTATCTTTCTAACATGCTAATAGGTGCTTTATGTACAACATTTGATTTGTAGGAACTATTTTCCACCATGGTTTTCTGATACTTTGCTCATTACTATTTTTCACTATTTTCCATTATATGCCATTGTTTGTGGGCTATGCCCCATTTCTTGCTTTCTCATTTCTTTTATGTTTTTGGCCATTTCGACCCGATTGTCTTGTAACATTGTGATTGATGTCCCATGTTTGAACCCGATTTTGTGGTCTACATTGTCTTCTATATGCGTATTTGACTTGATTTCACTAATACATGTCCTAGAAAAAAATTTACATGTGCGTTGGTTTCTACCATGCACATCCCCTCCCCTACAGGGGTATCGGTTTTGGATCAAAATTGGGTCCTCTTTTAGGCCACATCCTCTTAGCGATGTCGCATGTACCCCAAATAGGGGGACATATATTCGATGAATTAGTCACCCCATTTAGTAGTACATAGTCACAATTCATACCTACATATTAGAGGAACATAACAAGATTTCAGTCACATAATGGACCAAAATATGATTTGGGGGTCCTTAGCACAACACAAACGCCAACGCTTGAGATACATGAGCACCTGGTGCTCTGATATTTCCTAGGTGCCTATGACTAGGGGGCGGCTTACATAATTTTTCTCGATTAGTACAGGTTTTCAATAGTTCATTGAGTAGTTTCACAAAGATACAAGCACAATCCTCTAGCAATAAGAATGCATTCTATCTTCTTTTTTATTCTATTTTGGTGGATCGAATTGGATTAAATTGGAACAAATAAGGATCATACCATCTACAATGGTGTATAATTTTCTGAAGCGATCGAGGATGGAAAATAAAACTAGACCTTACTCCCAACACTTCTTCTACCATGGCATGAGATCACTCTAAAAATTGTTCTTGGCATAAGATTTCCCAAAAACTCACTCTCCTACAACATTTTCAGGACACTTTATATCTGTTTCACTCATAACAGATTAGGTGTACATGTTCCTTTTACTACCTTTTCACATTTTTACATACTTTTACATGATTTTACAAAGTTTTCATAATACATGACTTTGACTACTCCTTTTCTCTTCTTTTTGCAGGTTCATCCTTATGAGAAGTAACAATCACATCAACAAACACATCAAGCACAAGTGACAATGACAACATGTACAATGTGACACAACACATACACTTCACCCCTAGGGTCACTTCCTCTTCCTTAGCTTCCACACTTCATATTTTATCACTCCATGCTTTCACTTGTCTCTTAACACCCTTTTTCCATCGATCTACATGGTTATCAGGTACACATATCTTATCTAATTTATCTTATCTATTATTCACTCAACAACATAAAGTGGGGGTAAATGTAGACACTAAATCATGCACTTGGGTACATTTCTAGGTCCTAATCACATACTACTATTCATATAATTCCTAAGTGAGAAAACTAGTAATTGACATATATCTTTGGTCTCTTTTCTATATTTTTGGTTTCCACTTTGGTATTAGACACCCCACTACCAGTCGATATTCATTGTTTCATCTTTATTGAGTTTAGACACTAGCGCCCGGCTAGGATGTCGTGCCTAGGCGCCCTCGTGCTTATGGATGCCCCTGATTTCTTTGTACCTTACTCACTTATTTTGGGCTTGTTTTATCTTTTGGGCATCTTGTTTTATTATGGGTCAACCTTTTAACTATCAATTATGAAATTCAAACAAGGGAATCATGTAAATATAAAGCTATGTGACCAAAATAAAGAAACGAAGCTATAAGCATCTATTATCATCACCTAATGTTGCGTCCAAAGGCATTCTAAAAGCATCAAAGCATCCATCTAGTATCCATTCACGGGAAAGGGAATTAATTTTTATATATACACGCATAGGAGGGGAAGTTCATTTTTCAATGCACACATCTATTTACATTGCTACATCTAGCTATTGCTTGCTTTATCATGTTCATCTTGTCCCTTCCTACGGAAAAATTCTACACATGCACACAAAATTACACGGACCCTAAAATGTAGTGCAACCCTTGGCCATAAGTTTACTCTGTTAGGTTAATGTTGGGGTCGTATAAATCCCCATTTGTATCTTTTTCTTTGTAGGACTCGATATTTTTGGGGTTTTGCAAGATATCATTTGTTTGTAGGTTACATGAGAATTATGTTGGTATAGTTAGACATACAAGAGACCAACAACAAAGGTTCATGACCACTTGGTGACACAAGAAAAATATGATTCCAAACATATGCGCAAATCACCTGTGTCCAAGCAGGGTCTCGAGTTCCTACGTGCCCTTAAACCGCTCCAAAGACCCCGGTTCGACACATTCGATAGCTCCGAAATTTATCGAGCACGTATGCAAAAATATACCTTCTTGAACTTCATATATTTTCCAACTTAGATCAATTCAATATTTATTATGTAATCAACTAAGTATTTTATCATATCTCTTGAACTTAGGGTATTAATTTCCATTTTCTCATTTCTTGTGTCATATTTGTATTTCATTGTTTATTCATTACATGTGACTACGAAATATCCTAAAGGTTTTACAAATTTATATTTTTGTTAAATTAGGTCTATAGTGAACTATAGTTCGATCGACATGTATGGTTTTTCACCCCTCCATCTAACTACTATTTTTCTAATTTAAAAATTATTACGTTAATCAATTCATCTTCCTAAGTCATCCATAATGTGAGTGTCTAACCTATATGGAAGTATATATAAACAATTTAGTTACACTTTATAACCTACCTGAAAACTCTCATAAGATCGTATTATAAATATCAACATTAAAGCACTCAAGGATCTCCTAAATCTCCCTAAAGTACATGCATGCCATCTAGATTAGCCACTACATAAGGTCTAAAGAACTCAATTAGATAAAAGAGTCCATATTTTCTCCATTTCCAAGTGTTCAAAGGTCCTAGAGACATATCAGAGCTATAGAAAGTCACTCCATGCATTGTCAAAGGTCTTCAAGGGATAAAAGGGTTTAGTCTAGTAGCTATATTTATCTTGATACATTTGAGTGAAGATACAAAGGAAAACACACATGGGGTTAGATTAGATTATAATAAAATCCTTACACATTTACTAGGAGAACTAAATGATTATATATCCTGCTCGAGGGGATGTAGTGCAACACTTGGATTGGTTCAATAGGGGTTGAATGCCAATGGTTGTTTATCCTCACCCATACATTATTTTTTCTTTTATAATCTAATTATTTGATGATTGGTATTGTAGGTATCTATGGTTTCTACTTGTTGCAGGGCATCAAAAGTTGTGCAAGCTTTAGAAATATACAAGACAATCATTTATAGGAAAGAAAATGGTAGGAGAAGTTACAAAACCCTACTTTTAGTAGGTATAAAACTATACAGAAGAGGGTAGAACCATACCATGGTCCAAGAAGAGTTGTATGGTTATATACAAAGGCAATTTGTAATGCCAAAATCAAATAAAAAGAATTTTCAAGCTCAAAACATCTCACCCATCCAACTTACATAAGTAGGTCTCCTCATACCACTCTACACAACTAAATACTTATCCCTTTTTGTGTTTCAAGTAATTTTTTTATTGTTTTGCCATAGTTTCAAGTATTAATGCATTATATTGAATTAACATGGTTAATGCTAATTAATTTAGGATGATCTCCTGAACTAGAAACCCTTACATCCTATATTTTATTATATCACATCTTATAATTTTTAGAGTGTAAATGAGAGGATGAGAAGGGAAGCTTGTGTAAGAAAACATTCTCATCTTGAAACAAACAAACCATTATGTTAGTAAGAGGGCCACATCCAATGTGGTATCACATATATTGACATAAGGATAATAGTGTACCAATACTTGTATATTACTACATACCAAGCCAACTAAACAATGTGGGATTATTATTTATTGATTGATTCTTATCGCTATAGATTTGTACAAAGCAATTCATAGATGCTATGAAGAATCATATCAAGCTGCGATCATGCATTTAAAGGTAATTTAACAAGATTTTTTTTTAGGATTTTTCAATTCTACATAGGAGGAGAGGGGAATATTGAGAAAGAAAACATACTCATCTTCTGCAGACCAATCAACGCTTATGTTAGTAAGATGGCAACTTCAATTGTGACATAATCTGATGGTGATATATTGGGGCTTATATGTTACTAAATACTAAGAAAACCAGCTAATTTGAAATTATTTTTTATATTATGAATATTATTAGATCTCTAGAAGTAATTCCAAGATGTATGTAAGAGACATGTTTGAGATGGGTACCAAGGCATGTATTTAGGGGAAATTTAAAATATTTTATGTTTGGGATTTTGGAATCCATAAAGGAATGGAATAGGTTGCTAAGAAAAAAAATTGACTCATCCCATAAGCAATCAACTATTATGTTAATAAAAGGGTCACTTTTATTATAGTGCAACCTTTATTGGCATAAAAATAATTATATATTAAAGGTTTTATATGTTTTTGTGGACCAATCAAACCAACCAATGTGGGATTAATTTTTATTGAGTGAAGATTTTTAGAATTAGAAGCAATTGAGACACATTAAAGATGCATATTTGACTTGGGTAGTAAGGTGTATGAATTTAGAATGTTCAAGTAAAATATAAAAATATATAAGGAAAACAAGGGGAAGAGTATCAATATGGAAAAGATAAAATATAGGTGAAAGATTGAGAAAATAGGGATAAACTAATAAAAATAAATAAATGATGGGAATAGACTAGATCTAAAAATTAAACAAAATAGAAGGAAAATTATGTTGAAATTCAAACAAACACAAGAAGCACATATTAACAAGACCTAATCTTAAACAATAATCAATTGATAAGTACACAAATATAGTAACATTATATCAAACAATTAATAAGCACACACCAAAATAAGGCATGCATACAAGCATGAATCAAACTTAACAAGGTTTTTAGTAATACATAATTAAGTAGTAAAATTTTACTAGTGATGAAAGGGCTTTGTAAGGTGGGCCATGGGAAATGAAAAAAAAACATTCAAATTTAATTGGATATATATGGGATTGGAAATCATTTAAAATTTGGAATTGAATATTATATAATAAATTAAAATCAATCTAAAATTGAAGATAATATAAAATTGAATTTTTGCAATTGAAAATCATATACTAAACTAACTAATTAAAATTATGATATATTTAACTCTAATTTTAGGTGCACAACATCCATACAATTTCAATATTAATGAATTTTTCATCATAAATATAAAGGATTCATTAACTCACATGATATTTTTTTGATGAAAAGAGATCTTATATTATATTAATTCAATAAGATACAAGATAAATTTCAACAAAAAGGAGGTATGAGAGAACGCCCAAAACCAAAAATGAGAAAACAATGAGAACACTAGGCCGAGCCTAGGAGAGAAAAAAACTAGGCAACACCTAGGAGATTAATAGAACACAAAATTAAGCAAAGAACAACAAACATCCCCGAAGCAGATTTTGATCATGGTCATCCGATAGCCCGAATGCGGGAGGTCCTTGCCGACATCTGGAATGTCCCAACCAGTGGGATTTTATTCTTCATTTTCCACCTCCTCCCAAGTGGGGATGTCGAGAGAGATGTGGGGGAACTTGTCAGAAGGCTATGGCGGTGGCAAGGGCAAGCTCCAACCATCCAATGTACGTGTCTCTGGGGCAACAGCATTAGTATCGCAACTTTATTGACGAGTGGGAGGTGAAAGGTTCCATTGATGTTGAGGGTGGGGTGAGCGCCAACCCAACCGAATGAACATCGTTGGAAACAATGTGACAACCACCATGGCCATGCGATGAGGAGAGCCAAGATGGAGAAGGATCCTGGGCTACATTGCAAAAGAGCATCCCCCAATTTTGTAGCAGTCCTGGAGGTGGTTCTACCTATAGGGTGAATTTATTCACACGGAATTGAATCTGCAACAACATATCGAGATAACCATATATTTTTATACACAGAAAATTATTGATCAACTTCAGAATTAGCAAAGAAAAAATCATCTATTTCTTCCCATATCCAAAAAAAAATTTACCCTCTTAAAACATGCAAAATTTAGGCGTGTTGGTTTTCAAATAGGACTTTTAGAAGAGCAGCAATCAGGGGACAAGAAGTCCCTCCTCTTTAATGGGAGAGGTTCCCTTATTCTCAAACAAACTTATTTACAAATGCACGAACATTATTTTATGGTTAAACCCGGATATTACGAAAGTGTTTTCCACAAGGATCATCAATCACACAAGGGATGAGGAAAGGGAATGAGAAGGTGAGCGAGTAATAGCAACATTCAGAATTATAGATAGCGAATAATTCTTTATGTATGCGAAGTTCCAAAGGATTTAAGACAAGATCATTTGCTTTAGTCTGAATGGGGTTAAATTCAAAGACACAAAGTTCCATAAATAACCTTCTTCATATTCATTCATCAAGGACACAAAGTTCCTTCTTGGTTATACAAGATCGCCGTATTTGCAAAACCGGATGATACGCAATCAAAGAGACTAATGAATCAGAACGAAATGATCTTCACAAGATTTAAACGAAAACACAAAGATAATGTAAAAGCAGATAGACGATGAATGGAAAGCCCTTTTTGTATTGATTTCTTTATGATCTATTTACACTTTTAGTAAGTATTCCAAGTTCTTCCTCCCTCAAAATGGCGTGGAAAGGCTATTATATAGCTTACAAGTCAGTTACTCTTAGTAACCGCTTTCTTTTAACTAAATAATAGTTAAGTACCGCCAATTGTAATACCTTAACTAATTACAAGGAATACAAAAAGAATGGAAAGAAGAGGAAAGAAAGGAGAAGGAGACAGGGCTGGCCGCTCTTCGGGAGAGACCCACTGTCTTCGAATCCGCCGCTCGAACTTCTTCAATGACTCAGCTATATCTCTGCCACGAGGGACTGACGTGTTGGTTGCAGCCTGAGTCCAAAATCCCAGACATTTCTCCATCTCTTTATCAAACTCGACGTGAGTATGATAGTCTTTGTTTGCTTCTTCAATGGCAGACTGAAGAGAACAGATTTCCTTTATCTTGTCCTTAGAGATGGAGTCTTCCTTGAAAAGATTATCTTTGACAAAAGCTCTGAACTGAGCTTTGATTTCTTGCAAGGACAAGGGAACGCCAGAGTTTTCATCCTGAAGATGACAATGCATATCTTTGAAAGCAGCAGCTACCAGTGTTTTGAAAGCTTCTCCCTTCTGCCAGCTATTCTTCATTTCTCCCACAGCTTCCTCCAGGACTTTGATTTTCCATTCCACGCTGTAGACCCAAGATTTTGACAGATTGTCCTTAGCATCATCAAAAACCTTATTCACCAGTAAGATGTTCTCATCTGTCTGTCCCATGAGGTGAAGGTCTACTATGCAACTACTCCAGAGTTTAAGCTCTTTATCCATGACCCCGATGGTAGAGGATAGCTTTTGTTGCAAATTGTCTACCTTTCCATGTAGCTTAAAAGCTTCATCGATGAAGTTTAGCCCGGCAACAAGCATGTCATCCACCATGGCTTCAATAGCTCTGCCATAGACAGAATACTTGTGCATATCTTTAATCCTTTGCACTTCATCTTGGCTTAGAATTACAGGAGGAGGTAGAGCAGTCAAGGGGGTAGGGTCCAAAACTTTGTCCTTAGACAAAAGTGACTTGATAAAACTTGTGAGAACTTGGGCTTGTTCTTCCAGCTTTTCAATAGTCTGCTGCCCTTTCTCTACCCTTCCAATGACTCTTGTGACTGTCTCCTGGAGGTTGTGAATTTCACCTTCAGGAGTAGATTCTCCCATAGGGATCCTCGAAAGCTCCAAGTCAGATGTCAGCAAGTCTGATTCTGATTTGTCCACTGTAGGCTTAGCAATCTCCGTGAATTGCTGACCTTGAGCATCGACACAATCCCCGAAGTAGTTCGCTTTCTTGACACGAGAACGAGTGGTGCCCAACAAGGTCACTCAAAGATCAAAATTTGGTCCCAAGCTTTGAGAGGAGGATTTCCTCTTCCTTTTGTCAACCAGAGGCTGCACCCAAGCAAAAGAGGAAGAAGAATCTGCAGGAGAGGCAAGGGGACCAAGAGACAGGGAGCTCATGACACTCGGTGGTCAGTGGCAGCTTGACTCTAGTTGAGAGGTGAGTAGAGCACCTCGGAGGTAATGGCGGTAGAGAGAATCGTAGCACCCGGAAGTTCGGTGCTCTGACCTCCTTATCCTTATCTCATTGGATCTTCGAACATTTGCAGGAGTTGGCATCTCACTTTCTTCACTTTCACTGAGAATAATGATGTTCTCTAGCCCTATAGGCAGCTCTGCCTGTTTTCTTGGGGTCATTCTCTGCAGGCTCCTTCTTTACCTCCTTGAGTTTCTTCTTGTATACCTGGGTAGATGGAGAAGGAGTAGATCCTGTGGGTCCTGGAGTTGTTGAGGCAGGAGGGGACTTCACCGGTGTTCCGGACTGAACCGATGTCTCTCTTATGGGTGTAGAATCATCCTTGAGCTGGATTCTCCCGAGTGCCTCTTGAATTCTCGGATCTTTTACTCGAACCGCACCTAGTCCCGATTAAGACTGGAACAAGGATCTCAAATGGATCATCTCTCTCTTTCCTGTTCCAATCCAGGTCCTCCAGAGGGGTGTGCTTAATCACATTTTCATACTCATATGAGTATAGCTTAGAATCGTCATCCTGGAGACCTTCAGAACTTGGTACTGCATCGAGTTCTTTGATCAATTGCGCAGGAGAACCTGCCCACAATGCCTCCTTCCGGCTTCAAAATCGCCTCCGCACAATCAGCCCAAAGGTAGTCTTCGTATCTCCGCCTATGATGATAGATTATCTTGAGGTTCTGTTCAATAAACTTCTTCAAGTCAAAGTAGGTTCTTGGCTTGAAGAAATGAACAAGCGATGATAGGGACCAGGGCTCTTTCTACGTTCGAGCATCCAGAGTGTTTTGCATGTATAGTTTCCCGTAGAGATGGGAAAGTGCAAGCCAAAATCTTCTTGTCTCTGCAAGTTCTCAGGCAACTTGTCCAGGTTGCTCGCATACTTCTATCAAGTGCCATTTTGTCATTGCAGAACATAGGAAGCCGCAGAGGAGTGCTCTCATAACCAAAGTGAGCCCGATATAGGAAAATTTCCCGAATTGGATGAAGTAGGCTCCATACTTTGCGATATCGTGCTCATAGCTTCATCGAAAACCTTCTTGCAAAGTATCACCTTCGAGCAATCCGACCACGTACATGGTGAAAGCATCGTTGACCCTTCTGAAATTCCGATTGCTGTGGTCTCTAGGGTGAACTGTGGGCAATAGGCATATACTGGATCATCTTTGTGTGCATCTATATAGGAGAAACCAAACCATTGCCTGGATGCTGCTAGGGTATACATCAGATATGAAGTCATGTAGAACTTCTTTGTTTTCTGGACGTTGGATAGCTGCTCCCAAATTCATACGATGATCTCTCGCCAGCTTGATATTTTGTGTTCCTCGCACACCATGCGGATGAGCGGGCACATCCGTAAGTGGAACTCATTGGTGGAGGGAAACCCATAACCCGAGCCAGCAGGATTATAAAATCTGACAATTCTTCATTGAAATCACTTTCGGAATAGGGTTTTGGTTAGGCGAGAAGCACCTTTCTTAGGGTTCTTCAGCCAAGACTTTGCCATTCGAGCTTTATATTTGTCACTATCTTGGTCAAACATAGCCTGTGCTTGATCCCGGGAAACGACTATAGCATTGTCCATCTCTGGAATCCTCAGGGTAGCGCCAATGGCGGCAGCGTCCCAGCACTTGTGCAATGAGCTCCCGTGTACATTTGTCAATTCACTCAATCGGGTCGAAGTGAGCTCCACATGAAAGCAATCATGACAAGACACCGCATCGAGATTGGGAATCCTCCTAAGCAAAATCTAAACCACTATCATTAATCATCTCATGCCATTGGTGTAGGGTTTGCATCCTGTCATTCTTGCCCAAAATCACCGAAGTCGAGATGACGAGCTTCACACCCCTATATTGCTAACTGGCGGACTCAAGTGGAGAAATTTGCTCCTGTCCCTGGAACTTGATCTTCATAGTGATAGTCTCGGAGCTGCAACCTAGACTTCTGGAAGGAATTTGCAAATGGAGGGGTATCGCGCAGGTTTTCAAATTGCAAGGGTTCGAGCAAAAGATAGCATGGAAGCAATGCGAAAAATGCAAAGGGGAATGCTCGTTATATAGCCGTTTGGAGAGAGAAATGACTTTAATGCACATTGAATACACAACCACCAATTTGAAAAGCATCATACTCGGAGTGAGTGGGAAAAACTAAGTGTGAATGACACTAGGTACGCTTGGGACATGTGAGACGCGAATGCGCGAAACACGCGGCTCGGCCGGTTCGGGTGAAACAGGGAGAGGACGCACAAATGCATTTGGGACAAATGGGACGAAAATGTGCGAAGTACGCGGTTCGGAGTGCTTCGGCTGAAATTGGAACAATGGGCCCGTTTGGATTCGGGACGAAAAGTTCCAGAGTACGCGACTTGACCGGCTCGGCCGAAAATGAAACAGGGCGCATTTTTCAATTTGGGACAAAGAGCTCAAGTACGCGACTCGAGAGTTTCGGCCGAAATTGGGAAAGCTCGCACTTTAACTTTGGGACATTTGGGACGAGAAAGTGCAAAGTACACGGGAAGGATGATTCGGCCGAAATGGAACAATATGCACAAAAAGTTTTGGGACACTTGGGACAAAATTTTCCGACGGCCCGAAAATGGGACAGCTTCGGGATTTCGCCGGTCGGGGAACAGAGTGCACTTTCGTACTTGGGACACTGGGACAAAAGTTCCGACAGTTCCGAAAATCACACAAAAGACCCAAAACACATGATTTTTAATTTCACAACTTAGGCACTTCGTAGAAAAAACCTTGAACTCAAAATTTTGAAAATTTTACTCTTATCGGGAGCGGGAATTTTGAGTGGACAACAAGGCGAACATAGGTAGAACCTTGGGATTATCTCCTAAAAGGATATTCTTATTTAGTAAGCAATGGGTTTGAGTAGAAATAAAAATGAGTGTATCGAATTCCAGAAAAGCCGAGATTTTAGGTAAAACCACAAAAGATGCATTATCATTTCCAAGTGGCCATAGAATGGGCACTTGGGAGTTGGGACTCCAATTTGAACAAGTCACAAGAAGACCTTGGTGCAGAATACACCACAGAAAGTGGGAAATTTTAGGCTCCACACATATAGACCAAATAGTGTCAAATCACCTACTCTAGGAAGATGGAGTGGAATGAATTCCCCATCGAGTGTTGAGTTTTTCAACCATGGGAAGATGAGGTGAAAGCCAATGGTAGCCTTTACTGGATGAATAATTATGAAATGGGGTATCAACATACCACTTCCAATCCGTCCACCAAGGGTGAGAGGAACGCATAGAAATCTTGTGCAACATGTGGTCTGGGACCGAATTGAGCACTATGTTGATGCCAACTTGATCTTGGTTGGTAAGCTGATATCGAGCTTTAAGCTTAGGCCAAGAGAACTAGGATTGAGAGTGTTTACAGAATAAATCTTGGATGGTGCAAATGTCGTGCTTGAAAAATTTGAGTGCAAGAATCCTCGGGTGTCTGCAAAACACTTATCCTGAGCCTGAAAATATCGGTGACCACTAGAGGGAATGATGGTTAATGGAGAGGCCATTGCAAAAGTTGTTTCCTTTCCATCATAGCCATCGTTTAATACATTTCCATGCTTTCCAAATTATTTTAAGCATGAAGGTAAAAAAATTAACCAAAACCAGAAGCAATAAGGAGGTTGACAAACCCCAAACCTTTCCATGCAGGGTGGCCATAAGGTGATCCTTCTTCGATGCCATGGCGCAAGAGCACTTTCCATGCTTCTTAGCCTTGGATGCATTGAACAATCCATTTCACATAGAGTGCCCACCCTTGTCGTTGAATGTCAATAAGGCCCAACCCCTAGACTTGCGGGGAAGGCAACAAATCTCCCAAACAACATGATGAAAACCTTTTCCAATGGAAGCGTTGGCCCAAAGAAAGGCTTTGAGGAGCTTCTCCAGCTTCTGAATAGAGGCTTTGGAGGGCACCCAACAGGAGGAGTAGTAAATGTGCGTGGCCGCCAGGACTTTAGAGAAAATTTGGAATTTTCCTGCCAATGACAGAGGTCTAGTGATCCAATAGTCCAATTTTTGGCCACCCGTTGAATAACATATTGCCATAGCTCGACCGGTGACGCCTGAAAGGAAAAAGGGATGCCATGCAAGTTAAATGTTTTGCCATAAGAAATAATGTTCCACTCAAAGGAGGTCAGCCAATTGGGTGCTGGAAAGAATGATTGCCAATAACAATGTGTTTCTACCATTGAATGGAAGAACTAGATGTCTAGACAAAAGATATCAAGGCAGTGCATGACATTGTGGATATTGGATTCCTCCTCAATAAGCATGAGAAAGGAATCATTTGTGAAGTGACCATTAAGCAATTGAGAATTATTTGCAAAAGGAAATGAAATTCCCCTAATGAGCCCTTGAGTTTTGGCGTGGGCCAACAGATACCCAAAGCCTTTGAAACAAACACATAGAGCACATGCGCTAACAATAATCCTTAGATAATGGAGTGAAACAATCCAAAGGACTCGAACCGAGGCCATTAATGGTGATCTAAGTATATACATCTCAAATAGCATTCTGACCAATTGAATGAAAACATGGCCAAAGCCAAGGGCTTGGAGCATGGCAAGGATAAACGACCATTCGATCCGATCACAAGATTTTTCAAAATCAATCTTAATGAACAAAGTAGATTGATTGGAGCAAAGGGCCCATTCCATGCCTTCTCAAACAACAATGATGTTGTCCAAGATGTATCGCCCTTGAATGAACCCGATTTGTTCTAGTTGGACAACAACGGGGAGAACATTACAGAGCCTCATGCTAGCACTTTGGCAATTATTTTGTAGGAGACATTCAACAAAGTGATAGGCCTCCAAGAGGTAATTTTCTCTGGATCCCCAAGTTTGGGTATGAATTTGATGTTCCCTTTGTTGATACGCACTCCCAAAGACTGGTTCTAAAACCCCTCGAGATAGACTTGAAGAAGGTCGTACTGACCAAATCCCACATAGCTTTGTAGAATTCACAAGGGAATCCATCGCATCCTAGAGCCTTATCATTGGCCATTTCCATGATGGCATCATGGAGGTCATCAATGGTTAGCATCCGATCACAAACCACCTTATGAGCATGGGAGAGCTTGCACGACACGATAGAGAAACACCGTGCAAGGTTGTTTGGTGGTTAGGAGAGGTTGTTGAGCCTAAAAGACCAGCTTGTAATGTCACACAAATGTGTGCAACATGAGTTGGGGGTCTGTGACCCTAATTCCACCATCGTTGATGGCCCAAATTTGTTGAGAAGGATTTTTGGCTCTGAGAAAGAAAGAATTCTTTCGAAACTGTCGCCAATTTTAAGCCAATGCATATGGGCATGAATTTGAGCTCCCGAGAACTATAGTTGTTAACAATTTGGATTTATTGGTGAAGCGTTGCAACGTGAAGTTGCAGAGTTTTAGAGAAATAAAGTTTTACTTAATATAAATGTAGTTCCTAACTTTGAATGTCTCCTTCAATGGAAGATGAATAAGGCGTTCAATAAAGAACAATTGACTAATGTATCAATTCTTTACGATGGAGAGAATCATACCCGACCTCTTTCAACCTGCTTTCTTAGTTTCCTTGGAACATTTAAAATTTATGACAATAAGATAAAATGTTGGGAGTATGGCTTCTTAAGAGATTCTTTGGAAAAAATAATCATATTATCACCTTCAATATCTATTAGCAGTTGAGGATAGAGATATGAGCCCCATGACCTAGTTGGTTGTAAGCAAAATGTATGTGTTGTCTTGGCCTTAATATATTTAATTATTTTGTAAGTAAAACGTGTGTGGTGTCTTGGCTTGATCATCAAAGGAAGTTAGTATAGTCTCAGTCTTAGTATCAACTTGATCATCAAAGAATATTTTAGAAGTAATGATAATTTAAATGATGGGGGTTTATATAAATATTTGATTTATAGCGGATGTGGAGATTATTTTCATAAACATATGATGTAGAATAGGGCCACACAACGAAGGAAATAAGGACCTTGAAAAAATAATTGCAAATAGAGAGCTTTCTAAACCATAGACATACTCTCCTCGTACCGTACTAATATGGTTCTACAAATTTTAGTTAGGAAAAATCATATTTCATAATCTTGTTCATCATCTCAAGGTCCAAAAACATCGCTTGCTCTTTTGGAATTCTATGCATCTCGGAAGTTTATCTTTTTCCTCTGAATCTTAATAGAAAGAAATCCTAGAGGCATGGTTGTTAAATAACGAAATCTACTATATTTAACTTATTCATTTAATTAAAAGATTTACAATATGTCATGAAATTAAAAAAATTTGTTTCCCATAATATTTAAATATCTATTTGATTAATCTATTTCTAACATATTCATTTAAATAGTGAAAATTCCATATATTGTACCTTCATCTAATTTAAAAGATAAGTTTTTTTTTTAAAAAAATTGTTAATACATTTTATTAAAATTTAAAGTTTTTACTTTTAATTTTTATTATCTCAATGTTATCTAATGCTGATCAAATGTACAAAGTGGTAAAGGAGGACACCCAACTAGTGAAATCTTTGCGGCTCTCAATGTCGGTTTTAGAAAATTGAGCCCCTTCAGTTGCAGGAGGCACAAATATACGAAAAAATGCACGCCCACGAAGATCAAATCCACCGAAAAATATATTGTCACCCCATTGAGTTGCAAAGATAACTTCATGCACATCATACATTGGATAGGGTACACATTCCTCGGACATGTATTCAAGGACTCCCGTGCATTAAATCCATAACAATACAACCTCTTACCCACAAGAACCATATTTGGCTCCACAATTTGATCGGTGGTTTCCTATTTTCCATTATATTCCAGCATCTTGTATCAAGGGGGAACTTCATGACCCAAATTCATCAATGAAAGCACCTCAACCTTCAATGTCTCTATTCATGTTTGGGAGAATTTCCCACTCGCCTTCTTCCACTCTATAAACTACTGCTACTTTAAGGAACTTTCTGTCATTGATGATGTTGTATCCTCCTCTGTTTGGTAAGTTGTTTGGGGGCATGATAGAGCGCCGAATCAGCAATTGGGCAGAAAGAGAGGGTAAAAGAGCAAAAGGACAGGCAGGCTTCCGACCTAAACATTCAACCATTGATCATTGCATAACTCTCAGGCATTTGATTGAAAAGGTTTGGGATTCTCAAGGTGAGGAAGCTTTTTGTTGTTTTGTTGACTTTAAAAAAGCGTTTGACACGGTCCCTCGTGACAAACTTTGGAACAGGATGGAAGAACTTGGGATTCCAGACGAGTTTAGAGCTGCAGTGCACAGGCTTTATGAGCAGGTCAGAGCTAAAATCAGAACTAGAGAAGGCATGTCGGAATGTTTTGGTAGTGACATTGGTGTCAAGCAAGGCTGCCCTCTTTCTCCCACTTTGTTTGGTCTATACATCGACAAGCTTGAAGAATGGTTACACAATACCGAGGGAGGGGGTGTTCAGTTGGCTGAATATGTGGTGAAGCTGCTCTTATATGCTGATGACCTTATCTTAATATCAACAACAGCTCAAGGTTTGAGAGAGCATCTAAAAGCTGTAGAACTCTTTTGCCAGGAAGTCGGGATGCAAGTGAACATTGACAAAACAAAAATCGTGATTTTTTCTCTAAAAAGGAAAGGGACGCATACTAACTTTCTTTTTGAAGGGAGGCCATTGGAAATTGTTACAGAATATAAATATCTGGGGATTGATTTTCACCACAAATTGAGCTGGGAAACATGCAGAGCAAAAAGAATTCAAGGAGGTTGGAAAGCATCATACTCGCTCCAAAATAGATGTAGGAAAGCTGAGCTTTGGGACTGGAATACTAAGAAAACCCTCTTTGGTCTGTTGGTCACTCCGGTGGCCCTTTATGGGTGTGAAGTCTGGGGAAGTAATATGTCAAAGCATGGGTGGAGACAGGTAGAAAGAATCCAAAAACATTTAATCACAAGCACTCTCAAGGTTAAATCAACGGTCCCTTATGAGATTTTACTGGCTGAAGCAGGTATGTTACCAATGGAAGCTTCGGCAATCACTCGGCTAATAAGCTATTTGAAAAAAGTGGAAAGCATGGACAATCATCGTTGGCCCAAAATGGTTATAGAGGATAACCTAGAGCGCAGAAAGAAAACTTGGATGAAGCAGAACACCAAATGGATGGAGAAGTGGGGCATCCACTTCCAGGAGTGCCCTAACAACAATAGGGAAATAAAAACTATGTGGCGGAGAAGTTTAGGAACATCATGTGGACAGAAAATATTGGTCGTAAGAAAGCGCACTATATCAAATATTTCAACCCCACTTGGGCTCATGATAACAAAGCTTATTTAAGGGCGGATATCAAAGGTAAGGCTAGGATTATTTTGGCTCAGTGAGGACCGGGTCACATCATCTTCGCTGTGAAACGGGCAGATGGACTATTCCCAAAGTAGAGTGGGAAAGGAGAACTTGTCTTTTCTGCAGTACAGGGGTTGTTGAAACAGAATGGCACTTCATCATGGAATGCTCAGCATATGATGACATCCGCTTCCAGTACGAAAATGACTTACAAGTGGACAACCTAGATGAGTTATTTGAGGAAGCAAAGCTTCAAAGGATTGCTAGTTTTGTGCTCAAGATTCACAGTAGGCGAGAGGATTTGGAAAAGAACTTGGTTTCAGCTTAATGTTTCTACTTTTCTTGGTCCCTTTGACTCTTCAGTCACGTGGACGTCATTAAAATCTTTCATTTCATTTCGCAACATAAATTAATCCTCTTCCCATTCATGTTTCCGTACAGTAGTTATTGCGGAGGAGTACACTTCGAATGAACATATAACGGACATATCCTTACACCACCATCATTGGGATTTGGAAAAATCGTACAAGAAAACCCTTCGATATTTTTGTTGTGGTTCATTTTCATCCTTTTGGAGATGTGGGGATTGTTGACGCATCTATCGAAGCAATTTCCCATTTACTATGACACAATCAGCCGCCAGTAGAATTATTTGCTCTTGGAATTTGGTCATGGGAGGAAGCCTTTCCCATATGTTGTTGTTAGGTTCATGTTGAGTAGTTAATACTTAACGAAAATCACACAAGAGGTCCACGTGGGAAAACAGGGCATGTTCAAAGGAGCGAACGGATAAGGGAAACACACGCGCAGAGGATAAGTTCAACTTTTGGGACTTAGCTGTTTTCACACATGAAGGTCTATTTTTAGAGATGGCGTGTAGAGCACACAAACAAGGTAGAGATGTGTGTGCCACACGTTGGCTATTTTTGGAGGATCGACTACAAAGTAATTTGCATGGATATGGGCTAAGAATAGGTTTATCACTATCAATTAACTAAAGGAAGACTATTGTTAGCACACTTGCATGTGGGGCTATGCTTGTAAATGGTGCGTGGCTAATAATAGCATGCGACCTATTTTGGAATTGGATAAGCAGTGAAGGGAAAGTCCCCACCCTTATAAATATGTACTAAATCTGCGTGAGAAATATAGAGATGATGAATAGAGAAAGATATATATGTATATATGTATGTGTGCAAGGTGGATTATGAATCAGTCTGTGCTCACATAGATTGCCATTACTGTAAGAAGCTTCCATGTAATTGTCATGTTTAATATATGGAGGGTATTGACCGGAACCTAAGTGTTAATCCTGTGTGTAATTGGATATTACATGTTCTGATTCCATCATGATTATTGTTTAAATATGTTCTTACTTAGATATAGATCCGGCATGTTCAGCGTAGAATGATGTATTAATCATGGATCTGTATGTATTAAGTATTCATCATGCTAACATCCTACACCAACAACCATAAAGAGGGACCTGGTACCTTTGCATGCTTTGAGTGAGTGCTCGGTCTAGGAGTGAGTGATGTGCCATCGCATCCGGGTATTCCTGGTAAATTCTAGGTTACATCATTGGTTCCATTTCGGGACCTCTTTTTCATTGTTTCCATATTGGTTCATGATGAAGACGTACCGATTGAATCTAACAAGTGTTGATGAGTGGATACACGACATGGAAGAAGAATACACATGAAGGTTCAACACTGGATCGTAGTTTAATACACACACTCGGGTGGAACAAAATGTGTATGATAGTTTGTATGAGAGTTTCTTTGTTATTTTCCCAGTAGAGCTATATGAGTGGCTGGTTATATGTGTCTAAACGGAATTGGAGATATCGCACACTTGTTTGGACGTGCTGTGGTCAATGCATGGTGTTGTGTCCCACTTGTTGTCCCAAAAATGTGATGCAAAATGAGAGATGCGCGGTTTCCAAAGAGGGTTCGCGTGAACACTCCATTCGCGCAAACCCGTTTCGCGAAGAGACACGTAAGCCGTTATTTTCCGCGTGGTGAAATTGAAAGTGTTCGCGCGAACACTATGTTCGTGCGAACGCCGTTCACGCGAAAGGTGTTCGCACGAACCCCCTGTTCATATATTGGAGGCGCTGCGGAGGAAATCATTTTCCTCCGCCCCGCCTCCTTCGCGCGAAGTTTGTGCAACCGACCAAAGAGCCCACCACACCAGCTGAGAGCCCACCACACCAGCGAGCCCACCAGTGACGAAGGCCAGCAACGACGAGCCCAGGTATGTAGCCACTAAAATACCATTTTTTGCAAAACCCTGGCAAAGTTTTTTTTGGTAAAACCCCATTTTTTCTCGTAGAAATGAATTGAATGTGAAGGTCTACTCTGAAAATACCTGGTTGGCCGTTTTGTATGCTACATCCTTGTTACTTGTAAATGGTCTCTTTGAGAAACTCTGAGGGCAATAGGCAATATTTATACCCTTCCATTATGTACATCCAATCAGACAATAAGAAGTATTCTTTTACCAGGTTCAGAGAAACTTGTTTTTGCAATGGACGATTGTACTGTAGTTTCAAGCTAATTTTATCTTAGTATTAGCTTTGATCCATGACTAAGGAAGAATTCATATGGTTGTTACCTGTACATTTTTCCAAGGTCCTCTTGGTTGCCCCAGTTGTTCAATGTATTTTTTTGAAGGGTTTCTTTTATGTGTTGCAAATTGTAACATTTTTGGATCTTTTTAGTTTCTGGAAAAATGAGTATATTGTGTAGCTCACACTACCCATGCCATACTAAGATCCCAATAGTGGCATAATTGTTGATTGGAGCCGAAATTGCAGAATGCGCGCTGCCAAAATACCGAGGGCTCTTTGGCCAAGAATCGGTCTTAAGGGTGTCTATCGACATGTTATTGAATGAACCTAGGTCATCATCATGGCGGCATTAGGTCTTTATTGGTAATGGTATTTTCTCATCGTTTGGAAGGTATGATTGTGCTTATTATGGCAAAGCCAAAACATTCTTACTACAAGTGTTATATAATAAGGAAGAACCGTGAGCATTGTGGTAAAACCATTCTTTTCAAAAATGTTGGGTTAAGCTTGAATATAAAGTAGTTGAAATTTGAAAAGCTAAAAACAATTACGATTACACTACAACAAACTTAATGATTATTGACGAGAGTTAAGTGTAATCATGGTGGCAAGGTCAATCCCTATAGATGTTGGTTTAAGCCTATGGATGAAGACCATCCTATGATTTGAATTTGGTTTAATTCTATGTATGAAGACCATAGAATGATTCATACTTTTTGTGGAGTCCGGATAGATCGCACTAACAATTACCCACGAGATGGAGGCAACGGGGTATTTTTGATTCAAGATTTCGAATGATGTTCACGAGTAAAATAATCATTCCTTTGTCACCTAAATGAGAAGTTTGCGATGCCATATTGATTGATTGCGGAAATAAATATTCACCGCCGTGTACGATGGATTGGAGTCACGCTATTCAAAGCTTCATAAAATCTCCCGAATGAGGAGATGAAAGTTTATTACGGTGTAGAATGAAACGATTCATATTGCTCAAAGGCATTTTTTCTCCTAGAAATTAATTGAATGTGAAGGTCAACTCGAAAATACTTAATTGGCCGTTTTTGTATACTACATCCTTGTTACTTGTAAATGGTCTCTTTGAGAAACTCGAGGGCAATAGGCAATATTTATACCCTTCCATTATGTACGTCCCATCGACAATAAAAAACATTATTCTTTTACCGTTTCAGAGAAACTTGTTTTTTACAATGGACGATTATCTTCATGTAGTTTCAAGCTAATTTTATCTAGCTTTATTTCTATTAGCTTTGATCCACAACTAAGGAAGAATTCATATGGTCACACTGTACATTTTTCCAAGGTCCTCTTGGTTGCCCCCATTGTTCAATGTATTTTTTGAAGGGATTCTTTTATGTGCTGCAAATTGTAACATAAAGGATCTTTTTAGTTTCTAGAAAAATGAGTATATTGTGTAGCTCACATGCCTATGCCATATACTAAGATCCCAATAGTGGCATAATTGTTGATTGGAGCCGAGATTGCAGAGTGCAAAGGGCCGCCTAATAATGCATATCATGGAGATATTCCATTTTCACAAACCTTAATACTACTGCCATGAGATTGATTTATAAGGGTATATCTACACTAGACGTTTTCTAATGGTATTCATCCTAGTGGCAGTTTTCTACTGAAATTGTTCAGTAAATATTTTATGGTTCCAATATCACACATTACATCAAGGGAACTTGTATATAATGTTTAAATAAATATCTTTGATCTAAATTTGTGTAGAAACCTGTATTAGAATTCCTATCCTATTTAGTGATTAGTGTGACTTCTAATTAAACTCTGTGATAAAATATTAAATTAGAACACTGTATGAAACTGAAGGGGGTAAGACTCCTCACACCCTTTCTGGGATTTATGTTGATTGGCTTCCCACATAGTCCAATGTTGCTTGAGACTAATATCTCTTTTAGACTAATCGTATGTTTAATTTAACCTTAACCGTGAGATATCCCATTAAGTTAATCCTGTGTCAGGTATTGTATATAAAATTCTGCTACATCCTTGTTACTTGTAAATGGTCTCTTTGAGAAACTCGAGGCAATATGCAATATTTATACCCTTCCATTATGTACGTCCAATCAGACAATAAAAAGTATTCTTTTACCAGGTTCAGAGAAACTTGTTTTTTACAATGGACGATTATACTGTAGTTTCAAGCTAATTTTATCTAGCTTTATTTCTATTAGCTTTGATCCACAACTAAGGAAGAATTCATATGGTCATACTGTACATTTTCCAAGGTCCTCTTGGTTGCCCCGTTGTTCAATGTATTTTTTGAAGGGCTTCTTTTATGTGCTGCAAATTGTAACATAAAGGATCTTTTTAGTTTCTAGAAAAATGAGTATATTGTGTAGCTCACAGCTGCCTATGCCATACTAAGATCCCAATAGTGGCATAATTGTTGATTGGAGCTGAGATTGCAGAGTGCACTGCCAGAATAATGCATATCATGGAGATATTCCATTTTCACAAACCTTAATACTACTGCCATGAGATTGATTTTTATGCCCAAAAAGAATTATTGAACCTTGTGTCTCTATTTCAATGTTTTACCGATGTCTTTTGTTGTTTAAATATATGCATTAGACATGTCTTTTACCGATGTGTTTTGTTGTTTAAATTTGGATTGGTGTTCTATTTGATTGCACTAATTCTGTATCATATGCACAAAAAATGTGTTTCAGGGAAAGGTGAATCCCACTCAATTGTTCTGCTTTGATAATGGTTTGTGCCCAGGTAAACTTACATTCTCTTCTACAAACATTGCTTTGACTTTAAGATCATCTAAATGTATTCAAAACTTTTCATTTCTGAACTCTGCAACATCACTTGGTATATTTTGTTATCAAATGATTTGTAATTTATGTAATTTATCAAGCTTGAAAAGTTCATATTTATGTTTTCATTAATATAGGAGAATATCTTAGGATTTTTTTAATAAAAAGTACTATTGATTAGAATTTTACTTTCATTTTTTTACAAGTCATGGCTTCTTCTCGGAACTCCTAATTTGTTTGAGAGGACCGATTTAGAGATTGCAAAATTGCAATCTATTCTCGAAAATCCAACTACGGTTAAGGCAAGATAAAGCCCATTGTGAAAGAATACTGGTTGATCTTCGTAGAATAGAGACAAGTTTGAAAACATATAATCCATTTGATTCTGAATCAATAAAAAAATTTATGGATTCACTAAAATCAAGTGTCTCAGGAGATGTAGGTTATAATGAGATTACATCACGACTTTCCGATAAGGAAGTCGTTAAGAGGTCTTGTTGGAGTTTTTATGCAGATAAACGGAAAATAAGGGCATATTATGTAAACAAATGTTCATGTCCTTTATGTGCCCCTTTGATTTATCCTAGATTTGTGGCCTCTCAAGGCCAATTTCCAAATAATGACCAATTACCGTTATACTTCATAATGATGCTACATGCTGAGGTTCACTTAAACCTAAAGGTGAACTATTTAGACATCCCTAGTTATTTGGGGCAGGGGCGTGGCCGTATTAGCCACAGGCGAGGCATATAGAAAGGAGGGAGCTCCTGCAGTTGTTGATGCATGGCAGCTTGTACCAAGGCCACAACCATTCTTATCAAGCTTTCAGGATGTCGCAACACCTGTCGTTATGACTGCACATGAGGCTGCTATCGAGGGTCTTGTTGGCATTGCTCGCGAGACCCAATTGATCTCTTCTGACCGTGTGGGTTAGTACCTTCAGAGACGTGATACTAGCAATGGAGGTGCTAGTAGCACCAGTGATGCACGCAATGAGGTATACGCTCGTGCATCTTTGATTTCCCCATATGACTTTGAGCTAGTTACAAATCCCGCTCAGGCACGTCGGCTAGGACGCATCATGGTGCTTGACTTGTTGCGTGCGTATGAGGTGATTGCTCGGCATTGCAACATTCCACTATCGGGGGTTTTAGATTTTATAGAGCAGAGTGGGAGTGTATCTTCTAGTCAGGGTACTACTGCCACTGCTACAGATAGACTTCCTGTAGCTGGGATTGTCACACCTGATGTTCAGCACATTTATGTTCTGGTGTGTGAAAATTAAACCTTTAATATAATAAAAATTTATTTTAATTGATCATTACTTTACAATTTATTAATATTAAAATTAAACATTTACTTTTGTGTTTAGGCTTCGCTCCAAAGGTGTGTGGAGCTTCACAAAATACACACCATCTACCCGTGTCACATACACACAGCCTCTTGATGAGCACAACATGGATCTCGATGTTCCTGGTCTGAGTCAACTTGGGTTAGTTGGCGACATATTTGCTAGTATTGAGGTCATGGATGACAATCCCATACATTTGGAGACACGTTCATGCAGAGGTATAAATACATGTGTTTTAATATAATTAATATTTAATCTAAATTGAAATGTTAAAAATTAATGAATTTTATTCAAAAAACTTATTTATCAACTTCTTACATTTTATTTATTTTGTTTCACAGGGATCTACGGGACAAAGATCTACGGGTAGTGTAGATACTCCCAACATCCGCGCAGGGACAGATACTGAGGTAATCAATTGTACATATCAGTTATATAATGTATTGAATTAATCAAGAAATTGTTGTAGATTTCTGCTTATATATTTTAATATATGGTACATGCTATATATAGTTTATGACATGTATGTTCCTTTTTTTTAACATGCAGGGTGCAGCAGAGCGTAGTGAGGGGTCTGGCACTCGCCCTAGTGCACGGAGGAGACTTCAGTGATATTTTATAGATTTCAAACATTTTAGACATACTTCTGGAGATTTTAGACATGTATATATATTCATACTCATTCTAGACATCATTATTATATTTTGATATATGTCTTAGACACGTGTATTATTAATATATTTTGATATATGTCTTAGACACATGTATTTACAATTATGGAAGTGAATATAAGACACCCCCTTATCTTTCATTTTTGTCTCTTGATGATATCATAATAGGTATATAACTAGCAATCGCATGTGTTTCATGAGATGTGAACGCCGAATGGTATATGTTATTTGATTTAGAGGCATAGTTATCTGAGTTTTGATGTGCTGCTTTGTCCATCTCTTGCCGTCCTCGGTCAGTGTCCATGCAGTCTTTGCTGTAATTAATAATTTAATAGTGTTCTGTGTCACTGTCATCTGTTATCAACAAATCCAGATCCTAGGATTACAGACCTTCCAAACTTGTGCAAACTTGTGCATTGTCTTTCTTTGAATGTAGGAGACAAGGCATGAAGAGTTTGAGGTTTTGCACAGCCTTATGGAGTTTTGCGTCCTACAAACATTTTGGAGCTTTTACACCTTTGGGTGTTCTTTGTGCACCTGTTGGCAGGTATCACTCACTTTTACACCCTTGGGAGATTTTGTTCTTTTGCACGCTTGTCAACATCGACATAGTTGGAGTCTGAACAACGTGGGCCTTAATTCATTTTCTTCACTCACTGAATGACCGAGCAACCTGGTATGTTTTGATCAGACGAAGATGCCCCAATGACTAATTACCTACAAACTGGATGAGCTAAATCAGCTGTAATCTGATTTAGTTAAGAAATCTTTGCAATGGTATCTTTCTTTCTTTCTTCCACCTGATTCTATAAATAGAGGGAGTAATGGATGTGTAAAGCATCTAAGACATACTACAAGGAAGTTATAAGTAGCCATACGATCCCAAGAGATCAACAGAACCAGGGTAGTGAATTGAGAAGTAAGCAAGCACCTATAGAAGTGAATAGTGAGTAGTTTAGGTTGCATTCTAAGCTCCATTGTCCGAGAAGTTGAGACTGGTTCAAAAGTCTTGCATGTTGCAAGCATAGCTAGGGTAGGTCCTCAGGGTTGAAAGTCTTTTTTGGGCATTTTTGCATAAATTGTCATCAGACTGTAGCAAAATGAGAATGTATCCTGCCTGATTTTTTCATTTTTTCTCATTGAACATTATAAGAATCCTTTATTGTTTCTCATGAGGTGCATAGAGATTTTGCTTGTTTGAGATCTTCCTCTCAAAATTGTGGGCTGCGTGATCTAAGGCATCTCTTAATTGAGACCTATAACCACAACTGCATCATGAGAGAAGCTATTGCGACCACAATGAGTCTCGAAAGAACTCCCTTAGGCTGTGTAGTCATGTCTAGTACATAACAGTATTGTACCATGTGATACATCATCATCATCACTTAATACTCCTTACAAATCCCCTGATTATTGCTTTAAATTTGGGCTTTACGGTTGTGAATCATGTGTTTTGTATGCTTATAGAACCGTACATGCATGCACAACAATCATAATCATGACCTTCAAACATACTAATGGGAAACAAGACCCCAAGATGATGGAATTTTGAAAGTTTATAGAAGCTCCATTTCAGAAGCAAACAGCCCAGATTGCAGGAAGAGATCAAAAGGTGGGGGCAGTGATAAGCCAGCAATTCTGGAAATTTTGTTTTCAGGCTGTTTTATGGTTATATACACTGGCCTCCTAGGCTGTGCCCTTGTGATCGAGGTTACTGTGGTCCCACAATTAGTTGGGTAAAAATATTTAAAAGGTCACAAAAATCCTATGGAACTGTAATAAAAAACAAAATGACACAGGTGAGTAAAGGTGCACCAGTGCATTCCCATATATTTTCAGTGCTTGATAGTTACTTGTGGAGAAGGAATATAAAATAAATTCTCACATATCACAGTTCCCTAGAATACCATCAATATCATGACCAAAGAATGACAGTACGTGTTGCATGGCAGACATCCATTCCCTCCACAATTCTCAAGGAAAAAGTAGTGGTTTTTTTATTTGTTCTACTGGTAAGCTATTCCTGCAGAGGTCTGCTATGTTGCCCTTAAGCAAAGTTGCTGATACGTTTCATATACAAAGAATCTGATACATGGATACAGCAATTTATTTTTTTGGTTCTGGGTGTGTGTGTGTGTGTGTACAGATTCTAATTTCTAGCCTAGTAAATAGGAATTAACCACATATTATACAAATTAAATACAAAATAAGTTAAATAACCACAAAACGCTGCTCAAAATTTGTATAAAGCCAACCAAATGCCAAATGAAAAGTCATAAATGTCATCATAAATATTAAATTTAGTTATTACATCAAAATCAGTATTCAATATTCATCATGTCGCTTTCTAATTGGATGAAAAGATTGTTATATTAGTGGTTTTCAGAAAACGTACTTTGTATGCACGTATTTGTAGGTTACAATTCCTGTAAATTGCTAGTATAGTTGGAAATTTCTTTCTGGATAACCATTCATAGACTACAAGGATGCCTACAGTTGTTATTAGGGATCATAATCCCATGTTTTGTAGAAACTTCCGGCAGCAGTTGTCCAAGCTAAGTGGCACTATGTTGGCCCTAAGACATACCTATTACCCTCAATTGGGTGGCCTGGCAGAAAGTCACAGTGGTTGAAATTACTCTTATTGGTAGAATGGTGGTCGAATATACATTTCCATATGTCCCCTAAGATGGCTCCACTATAGCTACCCTCCACCGAACCCTACTTGTGATTTGCATCGGTGTCCTAAGGCTAAATCTAATATCCAAGAGACTTAAAAACATGCTGTCTGCTAGAGACATTGTTAATGGTGGTTTAGAACCGGATGAAACAAGAAGCAGACTAGGATCATAGCGAGTTCCAGTTTTCAGCAGGTGATTGGTTTTTTCCTTAAGTTGACGCATTAATTTTCAACACTATGATTATTTTATAAGTTTTTTTATCACTTTGGTAATATATATCTAGATTGCCACAATACTTTGGAGTTATGCAGTTAAAGAGAAGAATACAGTATTGGCACATTTTGCAGTTCTACATGTTATTATGCTCTTGAATCTTTTGGTTCTGATCAAGCATATATGCATTTGCTTTCTTTACATTTCCAAAGTTTACATCATCTTAAATTTAGGGAGTTTGAAATATTTGTGTTTCTGATTGAACTTTGGTCTCGATTGAAAATGGCATGTAATATTACAAAAGCATGTTGGATGGCTAATTGATGACAACATCAAAACGTATGTGTGCTTTAGCTGTTTTTTTTTTTTTATAGATTAACCCCATTTTTTTTTTTCTTCCGTCTGTTGGCATAGTTGAGGTCATATTGGCATGGTGGTTCTTGAGTAACTATGCTTTCCTTTTCTTAGTTACATGTGTCGAGCTATGCCTTTTTAAGGATAATGAAAACACTAGGATTATATTAAGGACTTAAAAATACCAAAGGCACACAACACTGCCTTCTAAAATACAGATGATCCAAAATGCACAGAAATATCCAGTTCGAAATTTGACCATATCCGAGAGCAATATCAAATCAATTAAGCCACTGATACTGCCTAAAAAAACTTAATTCTACTGTACTGGATGGATTTATATCCCAAAAAAGGTCGCTGTATTTTTGACTTTATCATATGGGTAAGTTATTAGTTTAAACTTTTAAGAATCATGTGCTTCGTGTTTACCATTTGTTCGTAAAATCATTGAAATTATATCAGTGTTAGTAATTGCATCGAAACCTTGATGGTTGCACGGTGCACTGTATGGATGGAAATGCTTGATGATATGTGCATATACGGAATCACTAAGAGAATAGCATAGAGGAAAATAGTTTAAAACTGGGAATGAATAATCTCACAAGGAATCTTCAATCTAAAAGCATCATATACTCAATCTTATTGACATTTAATGGTTTAACATTATATGGATTGCATTATCCTTTGGATAAAGTAAATTTATTTGGATTAAAATGAAGCTTGACAATTATATCCATATGGAGTATGACAAAATCATGGCATGTCAATACAGGTAATAAATATTTTGAAGTGATTTTATATATTATTTTTTAATCTTTACATTTTACTAATTACTAGCAATTGCAATGGACACATTGACAGGGATGAAGAGCGACATGATTCAAAGTATTCCACGAATAAAATAAATGCATTCAAGATCTGTTCAGAATCCTATACACTCCAGATAACTTTGTTCGCAATATTCATGGAAAAATTACTTTCCTGACTCTGCTCTTTGTAACCATTGATCTGATTTTGTACACATATTTGTATGTCATGCATTTTCATCATACAATCTAGGCAGACATTTGTATTGTGATACACATGAAGTAGGCTCTGTTTAACAGAAAATAAGAAACAAGACAGAAACTTACCTAGGCACATTTAAGCTAATTATGTTGAAAATAATAAAATCAAATTAAAAGAAAGTTTTTAGCTTGGATACAGCCCGGATATGGAGCTGGCAGTCCAGATACACCTGGATACATGTACAGATGTATACGGGCTGCCAACACCGTAACCAATCCGTATCCATAAGCATATCCAGAACATGCCCGTATCCGAAACCTGCAGGGAGTGTATCGGTATAACCCTTAAGTATGCAAATTAGAAGGCCACCCACAAAAATGCACATGCTTCGAAGCCACTTTTATTAAATTGTGTTGCTATGATTCTTCAGTCTCTGCCAAACTAACTCCACACTCTAAACTAAAAAAGGAACATCAATGCATGCTTCTCATCCACATGGGTTGGGATATTAATTGCCAGCAAACATTCTCTTGTATGCTTGTTAAAGATCTGAGAGAGATCAAAGTTCTTGAGTGTGAATCCCCTAACGAAGGTGCCAAATCATCTAAAATGAGATAGCTTCTCCATCCATTCTCAATGTCTGAACTGTAATCTGTACTTTCTCGATGTCTGACGTAATCTGAACAAAAACAATGATAGAAAGCCAAGCAATCTGAAGCTATAGGTTCAACGTTGAGACCAATATAGGCCATGTGCATGAGACTTCCACAGGGCATACCAGACCAACGATTGAAAAATGGTGTATGCATGGAATTCTCATCCCAAATACAAAATAACCAATACAAACCAGAGAATTGACTTCCATCTACTAATATAGGTTTTTGGCCAGCAAGGACCAAATGGAGGAAATTCAGCTCTTTCTTCCCTCCACCCATAAACAAACTTGAAGCATAACCTCTTATGCTATCCATTTTCTATAATTAGATCTTTCATTTAAAAATCCGCATTTTTCAGTCTTTACAACAGCAAGGTAAACTTTCTCTTTATAGGTTTCAGATTTCTATTTTTCAGTTCAGATTATAAAATGTTTAGAACTGTAGTTTCTTCTCTAAGATCTACCCCAGTTACAGCAAGGCTCTGTTGGTCTCAGACACCCAAACTAGAACCCTATTCCATTCAAATTACAATTTAGTAGTTGCCCTAAAAGAGGTTCAATAACTTCTCCCTCTGAAATTAAACCAACAGTAAAGACAAACTTTGCTCTTTTTTAACATCAATTTTTGTAGATTGCTTTTTTAAATAGACAGCAAGAAAATACATTATTAAAAAAAGGTGTACACAGGCGTACATACAAGGCCCTCCCTGGTGCTGTAGTGGGTCAACTTTCCAACACTAACCCTTGTAACCACTAGCTGAACTGCAAACAGATTCTTCACTCTGGCAGTTGACATGGTATGGTGAAAGAAAACTATCAACAATACTCTGTTTGTTTGGCGTACATCACAGCAATTTATAACCCTTGATTGATTAATACAGTTATGACTACTACTAACTATCATTTAATTCCTCCTTTCAATCCTCCCTGTTAACAGGGTTCTGTAGCTTGCGTCTTTAGTCGTAGACGCATAAATGAATTTTGTTGGGGCAAATATTATTCTGAACACCCACCTGATGTTACACTAAAGAATTCCTAAGCACTGAACAAGGATCATGCTTATCAAATTTGATCTTAATTTACATCCAAATTCAAATATCGAGGACCTGCAATCATAATAATGTTAATAATGAACGGAGTATGGTCAAGTGGGCCGTGGTGTAGTGCTAAGGCATAGCGATTGCCATGATAACCTGAGTGCATGTGATACTGGGTATGCTCCCCATCTTTGGGCATAATAGAAGCTAAAAACTGGACAATGCTGAGTACAAGTTCCAGCCCGATTTTGGCACAATATATACCACTTCTTCATGGTTTTGCAATCACGAGGTAGCCTAAACTTTAATATTGCACTCTACAGAGGGATTGGGTATTTACGAATTTCACAAAATTAATTGTAATGAAAATAAGAATAATAATAACGCATTTGATATTGCAAAGGAGTTGTGATGTAATGGTAATGGGGATACTCCTAAGAACATCACCGCCATAAAGCCGTACTAAGCTGCATTGACTTAGGCAATTGTTGGAGCCTGGTTAAGTATCATATCAATTATGGCTCTTGCCATCCAGTTTTCATAGGAACAGAATTTGCCATCCTGTACAACTATTAACATTGAACGCAACCAAACTGAGCTCAGAGAAACGAGTCACCAATGCTGAGTTGCTTTCGGTCATCTACGATCATCACGTTAACAGTAGAAGGAATTGGGTATTTGTACATCAGTCAATAGGTTGAGCGGTCACATTTGTCTTGTGTTAGAGTATTATTCTTTGAAACTATAGATTGTTGGATATTCACTAATTCCTTGGATTACCAAAAAGAAAATTTGTTGTTTCACTAATAGATAGTACGATTCTTTTTTAATTAAAATAGAAGGCTGAACTACATAATTGCTATGAAGAGCGGTTAATTGCACGTATTACTCTTCAAACTATTTATTTTAGCCATTAGAACACCATTCAAACTCTTGGAGTTCAAGCAGCGATGAAGTGGTGCAGCAATTATGCAGAATGTTCAAGCAAAACCCATGTTTAGAAATCTCAACAACCTGGGTTCAAGTGGTAAAGAAGTTCTGTAGCTATTATGGTGCATATTTCAGTGTGACCCATGTTTAGAAATCTTAAGAACTACCATTCAAAAAGTTGGGCTGTGTTGTAACGATTATGGAGTACATCCGAATGTGACCCATGTTTACAACCTTAAGAATTGGGGTTCGAGTGGTCAAATTGTGTTATAGCTATTATGGGGAACATTCTATTGCTGCCCATGTTTACAGAAGAGTTAGGTTTCAAGAGACTAACCATTATGGAGCTCATTCAATTATGACCCGTGTTCACAAATCTTAGGTTCATAGCTTACCCCACAGAGCGCTGGAGCATTATATTATAACAATTATGGAATACATTCGAGCATGGCCCTGTTTAAAATTGAGGTTCAAGTTTAACCTCAACCGATATTTACCGGAGGAAAGGAAAGAAAAAGTGGACAGAGAGAAAAATGTAATGTTGTAATTGATCCATAATCAGCCTATCATGAGTCAATAAATCATGTTTATACCATACATACTTCCATGTAACAACCATATCACAATACTTGTAAACCATAAACCATCTCACAACAAGTAAGAATCACAAGTATTAAACAACTTTATTGTATAGTGGTCTCCATAGTCCCTTCAAGTAGAAAATACAATGCTATCTAGCTTAATAGTTTATTACCAACAAGGTTTAGTAATTTATTCCATGTCCTTCTATATAATACCAAGTGGCTCTGCTCGTTGTTCAATGACTTGTAAAAGTTTTTCATGGTCTTCTACATCTAGTCTCCATTTTTTGTGTTTACTATTTGTAGTCTTCACCTGCTGCAATTGTAACCCTGTAGCAATTATGTGATGGGTGTAATGATACACCTTTTTGTCTGGTTTGTAATCAACAAAGTGAATCCCACTTTGGAGGGCTTTCACTTGTTGTAAGTATGTTCCCGCACTACAATCGAGCCAAAAAATGTTGTCACTTCACTTGTTATTTCACATGTTAGCTTTGTTCTCTCCTCTGCAATGCAACAAGTAGTACTCCACTTTCTCAATATTGGCTTCTTCAAATGAATGACCAAATACATCTCCTACAAAAATGCAAAGAAACATTCAATGATCGGATGTATATTATAAATTATATATACATATATATATATATATATATATATATATATATATATAATTATCAAATTATACTTGATCCTTTCAAATAAAACATACCTTGTTTAACTAAATTCGATATGTGGCCATAATCAATTGAAATTAATGGCACATCTTCAAAACTATCATCATGATCTGATCCATATGTGTCATCCACAACTAAAGGAACTTGCTTCCACTCACCTACATACCCATGTTTTTGACTATTGCACTCGAATATGATTTGTTCATGCATTCATAATAAAAACAAGAATAATCTCTTGTGCATTGTCCAGCTTATTACTATCCATAGTCATCGAGAGTGCAAAGACCTAGAATTGGGAATCCTTTCACATCCATACTTTGTCCTCCAATCAATACCTTCATTTAATCATGCTCAAAAGATCAATAAAGTTTAAAACAAACAATAAAAATCAGAATAAAAATTTAAAGTTAGTAACTTGTAGTTCACTTAATAAATCACATAAAGATTTACATATCTATGTTTTAAATGTGCATGTACCTTTTATCTCCCAAAATACTCACATGGGGTTGAAACATGTGAGGTTGAAGCCTATGAGGTTGAAGCTCGTGAGGTTGAAACTCGAATCGCAAAATGTTTCTTACACCATTCAACAATTGTGTGGGCATCAATCAATCGATCTCCCTCATAATCAAAGCTTTGTTTCTTTAGAGCACGTTTGATGCATGCACCCACACCATCGTGTTCTCCCTTCCCATGACCACTCTCAAAAAAACTCCATAAATGAGGAATTTTGTGATGACGATGATAACGACTGAGTGCAAAGAAAGGGCGAGAGGATTTGAATTGTGATGCGCAACCATCTGACCAAACAAAATGGTGATCTATCTGTATTCCTCATTGATGAAGATATTGAAAGAACAAACCAAAACAATGTTGCACAAAGTGGGTGTCATGTTCCTTGTCATCACTTATATAGAAGTGATACTCCTTCTTGATCATTCGCTTCACATATGTACTTTCAACCCCATCCAAATCCAATTGTGCATGCCTATAAAATACTTGAACCATGATAGTAACTCTGGTCGTATGATAATACATGTTTGAATTTCTTTTGATGAGAAATAAGTAATTCTCAAAGAAAATCAACCACGGACAATATGGAACCAATAGGGAATGTGTCCCTATTAGTCTTGAATTGTGTAGCTGCCACTTTGAATAGTGAGAATGTTTGATGTACGTACTAATTAAACTTCGGAAACTTTGCATGAATGTAGCAATGGGGATTTCCTCTTCTACCAAATCCAACCTTTGTTGCATCTTTTCCAAGCCTTGTTGAATATTTTATGTATTTGAACCTACAAAATCAATTCATAACATGGACAAATTGTCATGTATTCATTTGCAATAAAATAAAAATCAAAATAAAATCTAACATCCAAATTTAAAAACATAAATTTATATATATCACCTCTTAAGCAACAACAAAGTTAACTGTGTCCAAATCTTCATTTGTTTTTGGCAATAATTTCAAGTCCCCACACTTGTCACAGACACCTTTGATGGAAGTCATACGATCATCAACATGATCATCGATACGTTACAAATAATTGAAGTTATGAATTCACCGACACATGTAGGTGGGACAATTTCTTCTCGTAACTTTCTATACACCCGAAAAAACATAGATTTTGAAATACATTAATTTTAAATCACATGTCTCAAAAACGATATTTAAACAAATTTTAAATATATAGATATAAATGAAAGCACGCCTCAAAATATATATACATTGAATCTATAAATTTTTATGTACACTGATAGTGATAATCAAACTCAACGTGATAAGCGCAACAACATGTGTCAAGGACTTTATCACTCGCACATACCAAGGCTTCAAATTTTCAAACATTCGTTGTCCAATCTTAACATCTGGATTTTCTTACCTTAAACTTTATGTACATCTCGTGTTGAGTTATTTCAAGCCAATGTTTTATATGTTCGCTCATAGTTATTTCGAGTTACCCTATGTTTTAAAACATCCCTCACATTCGGAGAAGGACGAGTCCTTTCAGTCCAAAATCAAAACTATCTTCACAATATTATCCTCTATTTTATCGTAACGTGGATTTCTACACATTAGTGCCCAATTTCCTTCCATAGTAGAGTCATCCAATGTCTTCCTCCTTTTGCATACCATTAACCGTCTTTCTAGATAAACCCAATGCCTTGGCAAATGCAAAGTAACATGACGATTCTTTGTTGTATCTTCACTTACAACTGAAGTTAATATTGCTCTACGAGAAATACTCTTATCAGCAGACCTAGTTTTTGTACCCAAAGAACTTATTCCTTTAAAAACATTCCCAACAAATTCTTCTTCTACACGTTTTGAATTTTTCTCGTCCAAAATCAACACCCAACAATTCTAATGTTTCCTTCATATCAACATGATTCAAGAATGTAACCAAAAATGTGCTCTAACAACTGTAGTCAAATTAACAAATTCACCATATATTATCTCTACACTTTTTGCTGTTTTATTTCGTGATAGTGGTTCTTGTTCGGAAAATTCTTTTAATTTTTGTAAATCCATCTTCACCAAGTGTTTCACATTCTTTTTGGGAAGTAATTCCATAACTTTTGATATCACTTCAGCATAATGTTGCACATCATGATCTGTGTCCATAAACATACACATGGGATCCTATCAAAACCCTTGCCTTTACGCAATCTAAAAAACATAAATTATCATATTTAAACCTTAGAACTAAAAAAAAATTAGGATCTATCAAGGGTTTCTATACATATGTACCAATTTTTGCAGCGTTGTCTTTCACTTGTTGTGTCTTCTCTCTCTCTCTTTGTGCCCTCCTACGAACAGATCTTCTAGCATTCTTCTCTGCATTCTCTTCCTCGGTATATTTTCGTTTCTCATTCTTTGCATTTCCCATGATTCATCCACTTCAAAAATTTCACTGCGCACACTTGATACAAATCATGAATGTGTAAGAGTAAACTTGATACAAAATTATATGTGCATGCATGCATGCAACTCTATTTATATACATTATTTTTAATTTTAGTTTTCTATAACTTTAAAACAACTTTTCTAAATTTAATAGAATTTATATTTAATATGTAAAACAACTTTTCTAATTTAATATTACATATTTTTGGTTAAAAACAATTTTAAAAAAAACACACTTACTTTAAAACAAAAAAAATATGTAAAAAATTAAATTTAAAACATAAAAAGCGAACAATATTAAGTAACTTGTAAAATATTAAATTTAGAAGGGGCGAATCGTTAAAGCTAGGAGGAGACGTTTTGGCGGCTCTTTGGTGGCGCGCAGAGGGGTTTCATGCGAAATAGGGTTCACGCGAACCATATTCGCGCAAATTTGGTTTCTTGAACCCTATTTCGTGCGAACCCTGCCGAGTGGCGATGCGTGGCGCCCAAATGGCACATTTTGGCCCCAAATCTTTTTGGGGGACAATTGTGAGCCAAAATCTGCCACTCGGATGCCACGTAATCAAGGTAAACGAAATAGTTAACTTACAAAATTTTGACACAAAATTCATATTTTTATTGGCTTTCTAAAAATGCAATTTTCATTTTTTTAAAATCTATTTTGCTATTTATTTTTTAATTCTTACTAACATACGGTATTTTAGGGCAATCAATAGTACACAATCAACCAAATTTGAAAAATAGTACAATATATCAAAAAAAATTGAAAAAAATATACTTAGTATTTGTTGAATTCTTCTTCTTGCCTGTGAAAAAAAAATTAATTTTAATATAAATATTAAAAGTTATTGGCATTGAAATATGGACGCCATTTATTTTAAAATATAGTTACTAAATAATTAATTAAAAAAATATATAAGTCAAAAAAATATGAAATTTTGACAGCACATCAAAATTATAATCTTGAACATATATCTAAAATTTCATAGTGAAAAGATAAGTTTTCATTTTAAAAAACCACCGGGGGACAGTCATTCCTCTTTAATAACATAAGAAACAACATATGAATAAAATTAAGAAAAATACTATATTTTTTGCCAAATATTTTTAAAAAAATATACATGTATTCTACACTCTAAACACAACATTTCGTTAGTTTGTAGAATTTCATGAATGTGTACGGTTTTGTGGCTATTAACTTTAGAAAATCAATTAAACTGAAAATTCATGTTTACTAAGGTACAAACCATACCAAAAAGTGGGACATTTTATTGTGCTTTTGCGCAGAAGAATTTCAATCCTTTATGATGCTGATTTGATCTAGAATCGCACCGTGGAAACGTGGTTCCATGGTGTTTTAAATAGTTATATCCTGAAATATTCAATTTCTACGCATTCTTTTCCATAGGTAATTTGAATTCAAATTTTTACGGTATCCCGTGAGGAAATTATTTACAAGGAATTCCACAACAATTAAGATCTTTATGGTAACCCTAAATCTGGAAGACAAACCTATGGCTAGATAAACCGCACTACGCATGAGGGTAGGAATAGGATTGGTGAAAGATGGTGGACTTAGTGGTGGAAAGGCGGAGGGAAGAAAGGAGGCTTAAGTATAATAAGGCGCGTAAGAGGGAGATAGAGAGGAAACGTCACATTACGAGTGGATGGTGTTGAGGAGAGAGATGGCTCGTGAAGGATTTGGGGATCACGTAGAAGACGTGGACCCGAGAGCATCGATAACTCCCCCATCCTGGGAAATCATGACAGGGAACCCTCACGACCTCACGAGGAGTGTGTCGGTAGAGATTACAGGCCGTGGGCGCATCTCGAACCTATCTAATAACCTATCCCTTGTGCTTGGTTTTCCAGATCTAGTATGATAAGTAAGAAATTAAGTACATCAATGGTAGGGTAGATGACTTCAGTTTTGTTTGGGGTACACTATCGGGGGCATCATTTGCCACGAACGTGAGCACGTAGAATGTTGGATTCACTTATGGAAGTGGAAATAATTCAAATATTTGTGGGGTTCAATATAGTACTACCGTAGGAGCCAGGGGGAGTACGTCTACGAGTCCTATTCCAACTACAGGTGGAGAAACAGGAGGTATAGGTGGTTCTAGTTCTGGTGGATCTGGTGGTTTTGGAGGCGGAGGAAACACAAGAGGTTTTGGATAAGGTGGGAAAGGCCCGTAAAATCCCATAATATTTAAATGGAGATGTCTCTTTGTCTTCTAGAGTATAGAGGCATAGAAGATGCTACTGAACATGTGCACATGTGTGAAATATTATGGCATGCAAAAGGGATCACAGATTCAGAGTGTAAGGAAAGCCAATTTTCTACCATGTTATAGGGACACACACTCAATTGTTATAGGAAGTTTGACCCTGATCAAACTTGCGTGGATTATGTAGCATTGAAGGATGCTTTCTTAAAAGAATTATATATCCAGTGAATTTGAGCAGAAGAGTATAAGCATGCTCAAAGATATCAAACAAGGAACTACTGAGAGTGTACGTGAGTATGATGCCTATTTTAAAATGCTTCTATCTAATCTTTCCTATGATATTCACACAAGCCAACATGCATAATGGTTCGTTGGAGGATTGATTACACCATTTAGAAGGGCATTGTCACATAAGACATACACTGATCCGCATGAAGCATTGGAGGCAGCCCTACGTCTTTGAGGCACTTGGGAGTATTAAACTGTGTTAGCTCATTCTTAGAGGCACATATTGCAGCTATGGAAAAGCAGTTAGAGAAATTATCGGCAAATTTAGCCCATGAAACACGCTCAAGGATTTGGTGTACAGATTGTGAAGTGGAAGGTCACACCAAGGATATTTTTCTCGTTGATCCATATGCTCATTACTATTAGAATCATGCGAGATCTCGTCATTTGAATCATGATGATAGCCATTGTCCCTATTCTGACGTGATAAGGAAGAATGTATCCTGCTATTGTAAAAATTTTCGGTCCACAACCCATGATATTGAAGATTGTAGATTGATTGGTCATATCCATTATGTCATAGACATTAGGATACGATAGACAAGTGTATCGGATAATTCTAAAAATAAGAATGAGCACCACAATCGGGATAAAAATCAACCGCACTATGACAAGAATGATGGTCATTTTTGAAGGAGGTTGTCGAAGAGGGCATCTATATCAAGGTGGATAAGTAGGATGAGGCCGCGGTGGAGGAAGATGCGATTTTCCTCATGGAACATGTTATACATGCAGATCTCTTGATCACTATAGGTGCGAATGTCCCGAAAATGTTACATGTTCTTTACATGAAAAGAATCATAGCTATGAGGAGTGCCCGGAATTGTATGAGCATCTCGAGTAAGAAGCATAAGCAAGAGAAAAAAGGTGCAAGGGTGGTTAGAATCTTGCACGCGTGGAGAATCGTGGATTCCCAAGTTAGCACCTGAGAACCTAAGGTATTAATCTGTGAAAATTACCACACGAGCTGAAGCAAAGATGCTTAAAAGAGGCATTGCACTAGAAGCCTACAATCACTAAGGAAGAAGTTTTACATGTGAGGTACCCAGGATCCTGCTCATCGAAGGAGGTCTATCAAGATATCATGGAGGTCCTCAGAAATCTTCAAGGTGAAATACAGTGTTTAAAAGAGCAGTCAAGAAAGATAGAATAGAAGAAAGAAGCGGGGAAGGTCCCATCTGATATTGATGACATCAGAGAGGTATGTAAAATGTTGCGCCAAGAGAATATTATTCCATTGTTAGGGAATTGGTTGAAGGGAACACTCCGTACCCAAGCACTTTGAGAATGAATGACAGATCCTGCATGTAAATATTCCCCCGATTGCATTGAATATGATAAAGAGATCACTCTAAATGTTGTTGTAGACGGATGGTTGTTGAGAAATATTTTGATTGATATAAGTGCGGAAGTCAATGTTCTTACATTAGATGCATGGGTGTAATGGGGGAGACCTCCATTGCAACCATCATCAAATGTGTTGTTCATGGCCAATAGGACTAAGGCCACTCCCATACAAGGGGCCAAATTCATTGGAGATTTTGAGGTATTAGCACTTGCGGAGGTAGAAAATTTTCCATATTTACTTGGGTGCCCTTGGTGTTATGCAAATAATGTTGATTTAAGGTTCAACAAAGGATAAATCAGTTTTGAAAACAAGGAGGAAAGGGTTGTAATCCCTTTAACATTGGAAATCTACACCATATGTTGAACCTTTGAGTGAGGAGGAATTAAACAGAATTTATGTGTGCGCTATTCGGGACCCGTGAGGTCAATGAACCATCAAAGGAGGGCATACTTCAGGTGGGAAGATTCTCAATCTATTAGTGATACTATGAGTATTTCTTGTCATAATTGGGCTCAAGGTACTTATGAACTTGTAAGGTGTGAAGTAAGAAGTGCGATTGCACGGAAAAATGGATTTTCTTTGTTCGACAAGTACAGGGGAAAAGATCTTCAGTATTCTTGCAATCCATGGAAGCATAGTGGAAAGACCAAGTTAAGAGAAGGGACATGTTGGCATATACCCTACATGGGACAAAAATGCGTTGGTGGGTGGTTCATAAGGATAATCTTATGGAATGGAATGAGATCAAAATTACACTATCTACTCAATTTTTCAGAGTAATGCACCTACGCAAATATGCACTTATCATGGTAATGAACCTGCTCATCACCACATCCAACAATGTGAGAGACTCTAGACCAAGGGACATGAAGCCTTACCACCTTCATTCAGGTGCATATGTTATATTCCACCTGCAAGGATGTGCATGTGCTTGGTATGTATATGCAGAGTTACATAGAGAAACTAGAAATTGGTAGAATTTTATTGCAAGAATGATCTAGACCTTTGAACACTTCTCTTCCAAACCTACAGTAGAAGAGGCATTAAAATTTGTCAAGCGCTTAACTATGGTAGATAGTGCAAAGGCGAAAAGAACTCATTCAGGAATTATTTGCTGAAATAAAGTCGGGGTGCATTTTGAAGAGGAAGAAGAGGTAGACTCCATACTACTTGAATGTGCTTTCCTTGAGAAAGAAAAAGGAAAGATGGTCTATATAGTGGATGATGAGGAAGTTGAGAATCTATATGTCAATCATTCACAAGGAGTGTGTGAGGTCTTGGACAATGCATATAAGGATACACGCGTATATCATGAACCGATGAGGATGAAGAAAGTGAATATTGGGTAAGAAGTGAGCCTAAGGAGGCCATAATTGGAGACTATTGGTCAAACGCAAAGTGGACAAAATTATTGAATTACTATAGAATTATCGGAATTATTCCTAGAGGGTATCATGAACTTAAAGGCGTGTATGAATCACTAGGGGAGATGAAGATAAAGCTTAAAGAAGGTGTGCGCCTAGTTAGAAAGAGACCTTATAGAATGAACCCTAATTTTTGTGATAAAGTCAAGGAAGAGATTGATAAAATGTTGAAGTCATGAATCATTCGACCCTTGGAAGAGTTAGAATGGGTTAGTCCAATGGTGATTAGTATCAAGAAGGATGGACGAATTAGAATTTAAGTGGATTACAAGGAGCGAGAATGTTGTATGTGTAACATACCCTTTCCTATGCCATTCACGAGGAAATACTAGAGGCCATGGCAGGGCACAAAATCTATTCATTTACGAGATGGGTTCTCTAGGTATCATCGGGTTAGGATTTCCCAGAGGATTAGGAAAAGAACACTTTCACTCTTGAATGGGGCAGATTTTCCTATACTTGTGATGACTTTTGGATTGAAGAAAGCGCTGATGTATTCTCGTGGATAGTTGTTTAGGCATTCAAATATTTTATTCACAACTTCTTACAGGTTTATTTAGATGATTGGACAAAGTATATGGGCTAGTTAAGGATTACATGTGATAATATGTGATTAATTTTTGAATGATGCGAGATAGTTGAGTGTCTCTTTGAACATCAATAAGTGCATATTTGTTACACCATTTGGAATACTTTAAGTCACATAATTTGCAAGGAAGGTTTGCAGTTGATCCACTAAGATAGCAAATGGTCATTTAGGCCTAGAAGCGCCACCACCACGAGTGAGGTGTGCAGATTTTGGGTCACATAGGGTATTATAGAAAATTCATAAAGGGGTATGCAAACATTTTTGCACCTTTGGAGGAGTTACTGAAAGGAAAAGGTACATTCTATTAGGAAGAACCACAACAACGTGCATTTGAGATATTAAAAGAGAAACTTACTACCGCACCTATTCTACATTTTACTTCATGGGATCAACCATTTCATGTACATGTGGATGCCTCTGGCATGACCATCGACACGGTGTTAGCTCAACCTGGAGAAGGTATTATCGATCATCCTATCTATTTTGCTAGTAGAAAGCTGACTCATGCGGAACATAATTACACAACTACAGAGCGAAAGCTTTTTCCATGATCTATGCATTATACAAGTTTTTATAGTATATGCTAGCTACACCATTTGTATTTTATACGAGATCACATGGCATTGAAGTATTTGGTGAACATGCTGCCTTACGAGGGTGGATATGCGAGATGGGTACTCTTATTTCAAGATTTTTATTTCACAGTTGTGGTAAAACCATGGAAAAGTAATTTTGGACCAGACCACTTATCTAGAGTACATTCGGGAAAGGAAGCCCAGATAAATTAAAGAAACCATGCCAAATGCCCAGTTATATAGGTTACAACGAGCGCTTGATAGAATTAGAAGAAATTTCTATCTTTCTAGGGACTAGTGTGACACTAGAAGGAATGAAGGCCTTAGAAAAGAAACAACTTTCTATACACGTGACACCTTTTATGTTGATCAGCGGTGACCTATACAAGTTAGGAAGAGATGAAGTATTACACCATTGTGTATTAGAGCATGAGCGCACAGATATTATGGAGGAGGCTCATGGTGGTATTGTAGGTGGCCACTATGTGGGTGATGCTACTTGTGTGCAAGATCCTACTTGTTGGATTATGGTGGGAAACCCTATATAAAGATTATAAAGAGTATTAAGAGGTGTGTGATCATTGTCGGTGTCTAGGAAAACTAGGGAAAAGAGATGAGATGCCTTTAAGACCTATTTATAGTGTAGAACCATTTGAGAAATGGGATATCGAATTTATAGGACCTATTTCACCAAAAATTTGCACATAGGATCTGGATCACACTACATCATTGCTTGCATAGATTATCTCACAAGGTGGGCATAAGCGCACCTATAAATGATTGTACAATAGTTACAACATTAGGTTTCTATGGGAAAATGTTCTTACAAGGTATGGATGTCCTTTAAGTTTGAAAAGTGATAGGGGTACACATTTTTTGAATGAGACAATCAAGATCCTATTAGATGAGTTTATGGTTGCAATGCACCATAAGACTATACCTTACCATCCTTAGGCAAATGGAACTATTGAGGCTTTCAACAAGATTTTGAGCCAGACATTGACAAAAATTGTGATGTTGGAAGAAAGGATTGGGATGAAAAAGTGTCTATTGTTCTTTGGGCATATAGAAAAACTTATATGAGGTTGAACAAAACCACACCATTTCGATTCTTGTTTAGCACTACGAAGTTGTTCTTCCTATGGAATTCACGTTACCTTCTTTACGTATCGCGTCTGGCTGGAGGTATAGCTGATGAGAAAGATTTAGAACAACAGATTAAAAATATTGTCAAGATGGATGAGTGATGAGCCATAGGATGTTGGACCCAAAAGAAATAAAAGGCTAGGAAGAAAGCATGGCATGACAGAAATATAAGGGATAAAAAGTTTGAGATTAGACAAATGGTACTTATTTACGACTCTAAGTTCTTGCGCCATCCAGAAAACTCAAGGTACATTGGTTGGGGCTGTATTTTATCACGCACATCCTTGCAATAGGTGCTTTCAAGTTAGAAGCACTTGATGGGACACACCTACCCGAGCTACTTTAACGGGAGTAGCTTGAAGCCTTACTATAAATAAGTCTTCTTGGTGTTTGTAATAAGGAAGTGTTTCCATTTAGATTAGGATTTCAATTATGTATTTCCTTAATGTCTTTCCTCCTTCATCACTATGCTTTGTCAATTTAGTTGTTGTTTTTTGTGTAAAAGCACGCTTACGTGCATGAAGCTAATTACTATTTGAAGCATTTTCATGCACTGAGGACTGCACATACTTTTAGTATGGGGTGGTTGTTGATATCTAGGTACAAGATTGATTGGAATTGAAAGGTGGAAGGAATAAGCTGCTATGGGTGTTATTCAAGTTAAATAATTGCTTCTAAAAGTGACCAAAGATGGAAGTGAATAAAGGGACAGTATAACTTTGAGGTAAGCGAGAGGCCATAACAACTACCAGGAAGATGCAAAGATGAGGTACTCGGGTGTAGGAAGCGCACTAAAGAGAATTCTCGTGACCGGAGGGTAGGAAGGTGCACTTGAAGGTGATAGCTAGGGCGTGAAGATGTACCTCATGGAAAGAAAAAAATTGGTCAATAAATGAGAGGACATTTGATAGGTGAAGGAGTAATAAATGCATCAAAATTTGAAAATCTATATAAGAATGGGATGCGAGTTCATTTTTACCATTTTGATTAAGAGTATTTGAAAAGGGATAAGTGTGAAGAGCCAAGAAATTGTGTTGAGGTGTGAAGAGTGTGAAAACAGACTTGGAACGGAGGTTCGTGCGAAGGAGAAGCTTTTGTTCCCATAAGAGAAGGGTTTGAGCAAAGCGGACACGTTACAAACAAGCTAGGGCACGTAATTTCCACTAGGCATGGATATTTGAGATAGGTTTTGATTCACACATTACAGAAGTCAAGAGGTGAGTATTTTCGAGAGGATTACTGAGGAAGATATGACACCAAAGAAAGAAGCTACAACCGGAGTGAAGGGAAAGAAGAAGGTGGTCGTAGAAGAAGAGGAGATGACTCCTGAAAGTAACTTCTCTGAAATGTAATATCCATAGGGGGTTATAATAGGACATGAGTGGGATTCTCACATCTAGAGAAGAAAGGTAAGTGAGTACAACCACCATACCATAGAGAACAAGAAAGAGTTGGATGCCTTGCTAAACATGAAGACAAATAAGTGCATGATAGAAGACATACCAAGTATATGACAAAGATGGTGGGAAGCTTTTGAGAAAGATTAGATTTTACCAGCTATACAAGCTCCCTTATTTCATGAAATATGAGCCCTTGTACCAATGGCTTATGAGCAGGGTACATGAAGACTTATTCTACTTTACAGGACACAGAATAAGAATTTTATCTATGCTAATCTCCACAGTAATAACAGGATTGAAGGGCACATGGGAAGATTTGAAGAGTGATTTAACAGACAAGGCCACAATTCTGGAGACCAGGAGGGAGCTGGGGGTACACCAATGATCCACATGGTATGGACATAGATAAACCGAAGAAGTTTCCGGTTGTGTAGGTAGCCGCACACCTTGTGACAAAGCTAAATGACCAGGAAAGGTGGTCACGAGTGAACACCATGTGGTTTCACATTGCGAGGAAGATATCTGAAGGAGTAGTCTATAACATTTCAGGATACATTGTAAAAACAATAGTCAAAGAAGCGTGCACGGGAGGAAAGATCATCTTTGGGGCTGTTTTGTTGTCTCTGGTGTTCATGGGGATCGGGGTTTTTGATGGAATGAAATAAAATATATGGGAGTATCTCATGGAGAACAAGTCACCTAGTGAACATTTTAGCAAGTAGTTGTGTGAAGGATCTATGATAGAACAAGTTAAACAGAGGGTTGAGAAGTGGTACAATAGGTTCCATGTATCTTTTGAAGAGGAATGGCGCATCCCAAGGAAATGCCTTCGGTGGTGGGTAAGGTAGCATAATTTGTAGTTTAACAACATTTTTGCATCGCGTGATTTCATGCGATGAAGGATGGGGCTTGGAGCCCATGGTACAAACCGTCGTATGCCTTCATAACAAGGTATTTTTAGGCATCGGTTCAAGGTTCACGAGGCGTGCTCCACCTAACCTTCAATGCGAAAAGGTAGACTGTGACTACCACACATTGAAAAATAAGTATGTGTATCCGGGACGGAGTGAATATATAAAAAGGCTCATTTTAGACGTGTTGAGCATAAAGCTAGTAAATTTGGCCATTGGAGACATTGGGGTAACACTTGTGTACCTCAACTGAAACCCAAGCCGGAGGATAAAAGTATGTGGAGAACAAGTTCCTACTCCTGTGGCCACTAAAGGGTAAGCATACCATGGAAAACATTCCAGTTCCTAAGCCCACAGGGATGATTGAGGTCTGAAGATGACGAAGAGGAGCGTGAGGATAGTGGCGGCTTGGAACATAGGAAGAGGAAGCCATCAGATAAAATATAACCAGAGCGCACGACCATGCCAACTCATGGGAAAGAAGAGGAAGAGGATGCGAGAAGCGGTGCATGGAGCGCCATTTCAAACGAGTATTAAGGTGAACAAGGACACAAGGTGCTACTCCATAGTCGGTGCGTAGATCACCCTAACTATCTCCACACTTTTGAAGGAGACGACGAGAAAATAAGAAGGAAGTTGAAGTTGGGTGAAGAGATGGAGGAATCCAAGGAAAGTGCGATAGGTCCCCTACACCACCCGAATATGAGGAGGAACAATGCAGAACAAGGAAGAGCAACAAGAGGAGCCAAAGGAAAAGAAATGAAGGATGGAGAAGAAGGAGAAAGGAGGCATTAGAAGGTGTGCATGAGACTACTTGAGGTATATCGAACAAAATCCTAATCTTGAAGCTCCAATTCCCAAAGGGCCTAGAATGAAGAGAATGAGTGGAGAAAATAGTTTATCGATCATGGGATATGCCGAGGACATAGGGAAAATTATTCACGCCTGTTTCCCAGAGCACTTGGCAAAAAAGGAGTTATTTGACTTAGAGTTGATGGATGAATATATAGTATTGTCTTGCGCAAAGGAAGCAACTTTCATGGTCGATGTAAACCCATATGGATGAGCCAAAATTTGATGTGTGTGAGGAGTCATGCATATCAAGGAGGTTGAAGAAGACACCCCAAGCTAGACACATAATAGTAAAGCCTACTATTATGTCTAATGAGTAGGTAAGCAATGCATTGGTAAAGGTCTCCACATAAGTGGCACATAGAAACATGGATAAGGCTGCAACCATCGTGGTGCTTTACGAGAGGAAATTAAGAAAAAGGATGTAGAGATAGCGTGCCTGACACAAGAAAAATACTTAGAGAAGAAGAAGAACCATGCATTCATCAGCATGGTAGAGGCCATTGGAGACCATGTGCTGAAAGCACACCCACATTGGAGTTGAAGATGCAGGAGAATTCCCCTCAAGCAATGCACTATGTCAGGACTTTGGTGGATTTGGTGCTTGAAGATGAAACCATGAGAATGCCAACACCAAAGAATCTTGAGCAAGAGGCAAAAGAGAAAATGCTACGGCGGAAAGAAAGATTTCATCTTACAAAGGATTCTACAAGTGTTGCAGGGAAGAAGCTCAAGAAGGTAGATCAAGCCTTGAACATATGTAGAGCTCCGAGAGGTGACCATAAAGATAAAAAACACTAGAGGAGGACAATGAAGTCTTGAAAGTGATGACGGAGGAGGCCACACAGAATGGTTAACTCTTGTCAAACAGAAGCGTGAGGCCCTTGCAGCGGCACAAGAACCACACAAGGAGTGGCTAGATGAGCTTGGGAAAATCATCGCGCAGAAGATGGATTTGCTGGAAGGAAGGATGACTGCAATGTCCAACATTGTGTTGGTCTTGCAGAATGAGAAGGGAGAGATTGTGCAAGATGAACTGGAGTCCATTTCCGTGGACATTCCAGAGAAATTAGAGGAAGTGCTCATTGAGTGGACAGACCTTGGAGGCCGAAATAAAGGAGGAATATCCTCGAGTTAATCCTTCAAGTTGAAGTAGATGAAGCTGTAGAGTAGCATTATTCTTTATTTATAAGGATTATTTTTATTCTTTCCATTCACATTCTTTAATTCATTTTTTAGACAACCATTTTCAAGGTGACAATAAAATTAGTGTGGGGTAATGTTGAGCAGAGAATACTTAACAGAAAGTACACAAGAGGTCCACACGGGAAAATAGGGCATGTTTAAAGGTGTGAATGGATAAGGGAAATACGTGCGAGGAGGATAAGTTTAGCTTTTGGGACTTAGCCGTTTTCACACATGAAGGTATTTTTAGAGATGGCATGCGAGCACACAAAAATGAAGAGGCGTGCGCGCACACATTGGATATTTTGGAGGATCGACTACAAAGTACCTTGCATGGATGCGAGATAAGAATATGTTTATCATTATCGATTAACTAAAGAAGACTATTTTTAGCACACTTACATGTGGGGCTATGCTTGTAAACGACGCTTGGCTAATAATAGCATGCGAACTGTTTTGGAATTGGATAAGCAATGAAGGGTAAGTCCCCACCCTTATAAATATGTAGTGAACTACGTAGTAGAATATAGAGATTATGAGTAGATATATATATATATATATATATATATATATATATATATATATATATATATATATATATATATATATGTATATATATATATGTATGTATGTATGTATGTATGTATGTATGTATATGTATGTATGTATGTATGTGTGCAAGACTAATTATGAATCGGATCTCATGCGCGCATAGATTGCCATTACTATAAAAGCTTCCGTGTAATTATCATGTTTAATATATGGAGGGTATTGACTAAATCTAAGTGTTAATCCTGTGTGTAATTGGATATTGCATGTTCCTCGATTCCATCATGATTATTGTTTAAATTTGTTCTTACTTAGATATACATTTGGCATGTTCTCGTATAATGATGTATTAATCATGGATCTGTATGTATGAAGTCTTCATCATTCTAACATCCTACAACAACAACCCTAAAGAGGAACTCGGTACCTTTGCAAGTGCTTCGAGTGAGCACTCAATCCAGCCGAGTGATGTGCCACCCCCGTCTGGGGTATTATTTGTAAATTCTAGGCTACATTAGGTTGTATCATGTAATTCCATAAACCCCACGATCCATATAACGATTGGAGGTACATGCTAAATCATGCATATACGTTGTTCTGTTAACTTGAATTTTCTCCTATCCTCATAGAACTTGAGATCTTTCATAAGTTCTTTCCAAGTTTTACAGACCTATCTGAGTTTGTTATGGTACTTGTCATTTAAGCCTCATTAGGAATTCCCTTCCGCAGCTTACGGAAGATTCGGAATAAGTTCCATTTACCTCCTGTAAGAGAAATAATAACAAAATCCACTTCCACCGGAACTGTAGAACAAAGAGAGTCGAAAATATTTGCTTTCCCCTTTATAGATTAGCCTTCCAAGGGTTTACATAATTGCTTTATTAAAAAAATATTGCATGGAACTTAAAATTAGACGGCATGTTGTTTTTCTGTATCAAGAGGCTATTTCATGGGAAAAAAAGAAGACTAAAATTAGAAACACAATTCTAAGATTGCATGCAATTAAGAAATTTCCATCGCATATATAAATAATATTTGTTTTTATTACGCTAAAGGTGTTACCCCTACGGAAAAGGTTTTATTGACATTCATGGATCCATGTCAAATTTGATGACTTAAATGACGGTTTTGCTATTTTTAACAATTTTGTTTTTGCTATTTTTAACAATTTTACTTTTTTGATTTTGGATGTTGCTTTGGCTTTACTATTTTTAAATTTTATTTTATAGCTTTTGCATGCATTAACCTTTAAATACTGGTCACTAAAACTATAATTTCATTCTTCGATTTCTCAAGTCCCAAATCAATCCCTTCTCGCATTTAATTAAATTCCTGAGGTATGCATTTAAATTTTGTTTGTACTTGTATGTAGCAAGAAAGTATATTTCTTAGCCTCCTCTTATGACCATTTCTAAAGCTTTGGTTTTGGTCAATGAGGTTTTGTTTTATGTTGTGCCTATTTAAATTTTGAACCATTTTTATAGCGTGGTTATACCAACCAACCACCCTCTTATTGTAACCATCTATACTTTTATAAATTTTTATTAATATATATTTATGAATGTGTTCCAATAAAATAATTCTTAGCCTACTCAAGAAAACATTAGCTTGGAGGGCTACATGGAGTGAGCGCTTACCAAAGCTGACGGATTAATAAATTTGAATTATTAAATGTCCAAATCAGTAGTGCTATCCAGATATTTGCTTAAATTTGAGCATCTCCTATTACTTTAGTTCACGAGACAAGTTACTAAGTTCACTGAATTTTCAGCTACAAGCTTAATATTATCATCCTACATCTAAGATGGCATATTAGTTATTAGAAGTAAAGAAAAGAAGTATGAACGCTTAAAGTTTTTACCTACAAGCTTGCAATGTTGACCTAATTGCAGAAGGACTCCACCTTGGGTGCAAGGCTTTGAGAAGACTGACTATACCCAATACATGGGGGCAAGCCATGGATGTTCCAGATCCGATATTAAAGTTAACAATGTGCCTGTCATTCTGCATATTAGAGGGTGGAGAGACGGAGTCCACGCTGCCAAGATATTGTCACCTGGTGCAGCAATGTCTGGCTGCAAACATGAAAGATAATAATTAGGAGGGTAGTCATATCTTCTCACTCTATTTTTAGCACCATGATTTCCAGGGTCAGAGGACAGACACATGTGAAAGAGTTCCAATAAAATAATTCTTAGCCTACTCAAGAAAACATTAGCTTGGAGGGCTGCATGGAGTGAGGTTTACCAGCTGAGGGATATAAATGAGTCTAAAGCCTGAGCATTCATAGCTTCAGAATGAGGTTCCATCTATTTTGGCTCCTGATTGATCACTTTTTGTGCACCTCACCTTGTTCTATCAAGAATCAACTTGATTCAAGTCTGATTTTTCATCTAGCACTCTGCTCATAGATTTTTATTTGAAAAAAGTGTGATAAGTTTCAAGGCAATTAAAGAAAATTTGAATACGGGGTGAGTTGTACATCTTTAGAAGCCTGTGTTGATGCCCCAGTGGATTGTGGGCACATTTGATTATTCTGATTTAATATCAACCTGAGTTAAGGAGATTGCAAGGAAAAGAGGTGCATGCAAAAAGAATGGGCAAATTTAAAAGATTATACTATAAATTTGATTTGATTTGATTTGATATTGTAGGTTAGAGATTGATTGGATTCTTCTATTTCAAAATATGAATCTACAATGTACATATCCATTTTTCTTCATAACATAATCATTTTACTCATCGTGTAGGATGTCCCACAAAATTCCGTTTACCATGTAATCATAAAACAATAGGTTTCCAGGTGGAGAAAGTGAATATCCATGCAGACTCACAAGATTCCTATGCTTGATGCTTCCAACTATTTCAAGCTCAGTTCCAACTTCACGCAAGCTTTGTGGGTAGTGACTGTGCAGTCTCTTTATAGAAATTCGATTACAATTCTTTAGAACACATTTATAAATAGTGCTTGTAACACCATAGCCAATTATATATTTCTCATTTATATTTTCTCTGATTCTCATTATGTCATCATACATGTGAAGAGCCATGTCCATAAATCATTCCAGCCAATGGTGCAAGGTTTAAGACCATAATTGTTCGTTATGTTTCTTTTCTCTTGTGCATAATAAAAGCTTCTTCAGAATCACACCTAAAGACATATTTTTTCGGTCACACTATTCTAGAAGGCAAGTATGCTAGTGACTCATGGTGTATGGGTGCAATATATGTATAGAGTGTAGTGTAGTGAGAATATGTTGAAGTCAATGAGAGGAGGTGTAGTTAGTTACAAAAGCAAGGTATTTGTCAACTCCTTTGTGCCTCAGTCTCAAGAAATCATTGGGAATCATAAGGTTGGAGCTCTGAATGTTGTTTTTATTCACTACAATGAATCATTAGGCCCCAAGTTAGGACCACTACATGTGAAGATAAAAACTAGTATTTCAGAGCATGAACAGAAGCTTTGGGGAAATTGAAAATGGCCAAAGGAAAACAACCACCTTTGAAACAGGATATGCAAATGCATCAAAACATAATGAAAGAACATTTTTGATAGATAACATAGTTTCAAATTCCATGGTAGCCCAAAAAATGCTCGACATCATTGCTCATTTATGGATTTTTACATTCCTCCCTTTCAATTTAGGCACAACTTGAGATAATTGTTTTCTTGAAAGATGTACATTCAATATTCATGTGTATGGATCAACCATACAAATTTCTTTGGTACAAATACCACTGGTTTTAGACATCTATCAACTTAATAACAGGCCCCTCATAATTTACCCCCTTTTGTCAATCACAAGGGGTTTTAGTAGGTTTTCCTTCACTATTACCTTCGCTGCTTGGGACTTCTTTTGTACATTGGTACCTCATCGGGCTTTATGCCTGGACCCATTTTTCTTCTTCTTCTTCTAGGAAGATTGTGTTTGTATATGGGCATCTTATCGGGGCTTTAGTTTCAGGACCCATTGACACATCTTTCTTAGTTGTTTAGGAGTGTCTTCCTTTTCGCGACTCATCACAACCGCTACCCGAGCTTCGATGAAGGGGGGTGTTAGTGTGAGTTATCCTATGTGTCCTCCTCTCATATTGGAGGGTCATCTCACATGGGTTAGGTTTAGGGTTTCATGTGTGTCATGCACTAGGGTTACTCAACACCCTATATGTACACATTTTCTATTCATTTATGAGCATGCCAAGACACTCTACTATCTTTCCTCTATGCAAGATTTGTTTCTGTTGAGCAAGTTCTTCCATTTCTGGTCAATTATTTCTTGTTATTACTGGAGCTATCATGATTCCGTTGGAGTGCAACTACTTCGTGGTGCCTCGTTTCTGATTCAATTCTTGCAAACTCTTTTCATGGTATTAGAGCTGAGATCGAGTAAATGTGCACTCATTATTTTTAGTTGTAATTACTCTTTCTTGGTTTCATTCTTTTACTTTGCATGCAAGTTTTTCGATCACTATTTTCTGGAATTATTTTTCTAATCTCTCTAACAAGCTTTCTCAGAAAGTTATGTCAGTTTTTGTGCCTATTTTCTATACTTGTGTAGGTATTCCTAGAGGTTTCAGGGTATTTACAGCCACATTTAGCTATCTATAGCTAAATCTGGCTTTTCAGCCAAAATAGAGATTATTTCATTTTTTTAATAAATTTTTTCAAATAGAAGTGAATTTTTTTAGATCTCTATGGTTTTTGGCTCTCTGTTTCCTGGTATTTTGCAGGATACAGTTTTTTTCTGTGGCTTGGAGTTCATTTGCAAGGTTTTTCCATCTCCCAACTGAGCTTTTGGCTGTGCGTGGACTGCAATTCAAGCCTTTGGCTCTACGTGGACTGTTTTTGTTGAGCAAACTTTGTGTGGACTGCTCTGCGTGGACTGCTCTTTTCATGGACTGTTCTTTTCACACGGATTCTCCCAACACACAGCTGCCCCTCCTCCCATGGCTGCTCCTGCACATGGCCTTTCCTTCTACACACGGCCTCCTGCACTGCAAAAACAGCAAACACCAAAATACTACACGCGTTTGCAATCAACACTCTGCGGTTTTTGGTAATTCGTTTAATACGGTAAGTCATTTGGTGAGTTTTTTTCTTTTGGTATTTTTTCAAAAACACGGCCTGCCACAAAACACTGTGTTCTCTCCCTCACGGCGGTGGCTGTGTATGCATTTTTTATGGTGAATGTTTAAACTGAATTCCTTTTTGGTAAAGTTTGGTAAAGTTTTAAATACTTTCCTTTTAATCTTTTTAAAAAAATCAACTTCTAGCGTTTTAAAATTCGGCCCGTGGTTTTTTGAAAACTACTAGCAAGTTTCTATTTTACTAAAGGTATTCCAAATCCTTTTAAATAAACCTGCACCTTTTTTTCATCTGCATGGGAAATGTTCTGGTAAGTTTTTAAAAGAATATACGGTTTCTTGGTAAGTCTTTCTTACCTTCTAATTTTAAAACAAAAAAATCTCATCGTCTTTTTTTTACTATATTTTTCTAATTTAAACACTCAAAAGTTCTAAAATAAGAATGATTCGTATATTTTTAAAAACCTTCCTTCTTTTTCAAAAAAAAGCATTTAAAGTTTTCTTTCTAAAACATTTTTTAGATTCCTTTAATTTAAAATTGTTTTTTTAAACAAAAAGAGGGAAAGTACTTTTTATTTAATTTAATTAGGATTTAGATCTTAATTAGTTTTTGAAATTAATTAGATTTAATTTTCTTAAATCTATTTTTTATTAATTACAAAATAACCTATCTCATTTTCGATTTATATTAAAAATCGTCTTTCAAATAACCTCTTTATCGTTTTTTTTTAAACTCCAATAGCTCTCAAAATAGTAAAATTGGGCATTTTCAAATGGTAAAATTTAGGCATTATTGACATTTTTGGTCTCTAATCGTGTGTTCAAGTGTGCAGTGACACTTCGTGCACCTCTTTGCCTTCCAAGCTCTTTTAAGGCGTTAAAGATTATCCCAAGTCCTTGAGTTCCCAAACCTTGTATTTCACCCTTATTATTGCTTGTGACTAGTGAGCGCGTCCGCCATAGTCCTGCCTGTAAGAAGGGGGTTTCCTTATACAATATGAGATGTTTTTCTCACCACCAGGGGTTGGCTTTTCACCTCCTTTATTTTTTTTTACTTGTGCTTTTTACGGTGTCCTACTTGTTGCGCTCCACGAAACACTATTGTGGTCTCCTCTCTTGTGCGTTATTACACTTTGATTGCAAAGACGAGTTACCAAGTGTTTCAAACCGCACACATGGACCCGATTGTAATCAACAAACTAAACTATAAAGTGCCGGAGTAGGGGGTTGTTATTGTCCTTGGTGGTTATGTTTCTTTTCTCGCATTTCTTTCTCTCTCTCTCTATGGATTCACTTTTAATTCTTTTACTTACGCGTTCAAATTTTTCGAATGGAGATCAAAAACAATAATGAAACTAAGGGGTAAAGGGTTATTCCGCATCACCATGGGAACTGAGACCTGAACTAGATGACGAACCTGAAAATCTAAGTGGTTAAACCGTAGTGATGAAGCTTTAGGTCTTCTTTGCATGTCTGCTTCTCCGACTTGCTCTTCCACATTGAGGCGTACGAAACACCTAAGTCTCGTGTGGACAATGTTAGATGAAATTTTTAGAAAACATGATGACATGAGAGCGCATGAGTTGGAAAATGAACTACTAGGGTTAAATCCTAGTGATTTTGAAAACCTATAAGAATTCTTCTCAAGTTTGTCCACATTAGATAATTTTTAAAGAGATGTCAAGTAGAGAAGAAAGATTCTCAACTCGATCTTATCGATTCTCTCTAAGTTAGGTCCTAAATATTCTGTCTTTGTGTCAACTTTTTACGCTACAAAAAGTGCCTTAGGCAAGGATTGGAATATGCCCTCCTTTGACTATTTTTGTCCCAACTCATTCAAATGGGGTCTCTCAAGTCCAAGTCACATGTCCTTAGCAGAAGTACTAGTAAGGAAAAGAAGACCGTAATGAGATAGAGAAAAAGGATCAATCTAAGAAAGAGACCAAAACCAAAAGTAAAATTAACACGAACACTTCAACTTCAAGAGCCTAGAGCACAAAAAGACAAGTATTTGTGTTCTATCTGCAAGAAGTCTCAGTCACAACAAGCAACACCGTTATTTTGGAAACAAATTGATCACTTATCTCATTTACTTGAGAAGAATAGAATAAGTGTTCTGAATCCATAAAACAAAATGCTCAAGGCCGAATCTTCCACTGCAAAAGTTCTAAATCGATAAGAAGAAATGAAAGGCCCTCATCGTAGCTCGAAGGTTTCTCCTTCATTTGACATGGATTATAGATTCTCGTGCCTCGCACCACATGGCTTCTTCACATGTTGATTTATCCAACATAGAACCTTGTGATATGTCCCAAATCACGTTGGGTGATAACACGAAAGTGTCGGTTTCCAGTAGTGGATCGGTAGAGATAGATGGGGGAACATTCAACCAATTGTTAAGTGTTCCTGATCTCTCTACCAATCTCCTATCGGTTTACCAAATTACTCACCTTGGTGAAGGAATGCGAGTGGAATTTGGTCCTAACTTGGTGATTATTCGTGAGCTTAACAATGACACTACAGTGGCTGAGGTAAAGGCAGATCACCATTCATGGTTGTACACATTTTCCCACTTTACTTTTGATTCGACTTCTACTTCTCTACCTACCGAGGTTCTTCAGCTCTCTGATTCAGACTCTGACTCCTTAGATGATGATGTTGTTGAGCGTGATCCTCTTCATGACTCTTAGACTTTTGAGTCTTTTGATTCTGATAGTAGTGATGATGATGACTATGTCCCTTCTCACTCAAGTGAAGAATATTCGACTCGAGCTTGATTCTCCCGGTCCTCTTTTGTAAGAAGGAAAACTTTACAAAGTGTTGGAGATTTAGGTGGAGATACTTCGGATATGAGACAAACTCGCTTAGATTTCATTGGACCCCACTCTTTCTTCACCTCTCGCTTCCGATTCATTGTCTCCTTTATTTCTTCATGTGATGACAGTTCCATTGATACTGAGACTCGCTTGGTTCTACTTGATGACAAAGATTGTGCACCCAATTTCGATGTTGAGAGTACTAAAGAGGACTCTTCTCCTCCTTCTCTCACTATTCCAGAGAAAATTGACACATCCCACATCTCATCAGATATTGAGTAGTCTCCTATACAGTACACTTGTGATGTACTACAGGTTCTTCATCCATCTACATGGTATTTCATAGAGTTCATCATCTTCGTTGTTAGGAGTGCCCCTTCTGGGACTCTTGCCACTTCCACTTTACCGAGACTTTCATTAATCCACCCTTATTTGTGGATCCATTTTCTATCATGGGGGATGTTTTATTGCCTTCACATCAGTTGGAAATCCTTTCTATAGGTGTTCACCCTTCATACTTTGATAGTTCTGCACTCATGACATTACCCTCGGCTCCTTTGCACTCACTTGCTAGACCTATGTCACACTTTCATGGACCAGACTCAAATTTCTTCATGCTATTACCTTCAGCTTCCTTCGTGGAGTGGGAAGATTTCCAGCACATCTTTTATGTCCTTCCTAAGGGCAAACACATAGTACAGTGCAGATGGCTCTTCTTCAGTCCAGAGGAAGAGGATCTCATCATCAACATTCTTTTGGGAGACTTCTTAGAGTCAGCAGAGTTCGAGATCCACCATGGCATCTTCCGCATCCATCTTCTTCTTTTTCATCTTTCCAAGATATTTCCCTTTGTACATGGGTACCTTTATAGGATAGTTTATGGCCAGGACCCATCTTTGGCATCTTTCTTAGATTAGAGAGTATTTTTTTCTCTTGTGGTGGATGTTTTTCCACTGGGTTTTCCTTCGCTACTTGGGACTTATTTTGTACATCGGTACCTCATCGGGATTTATCTGGGACCCATTTTTCTTCTTCTTCTTCTAGGAAGATTGTGTTTGTATATGGGCACCTTATCGAAGCCTTTAGTTTTCGGGCCCATTGACACATCTTTCTTAGTTTTTTAGGAGTGTCTTCATTTTTCGTCCGACTCATCACATCCGCTACCCTAGCTTCGATGAAGGGGGTGTTAGTGTGAGTTATCTTATGTGTCCTCCTCTCTCTATTGGAGGGTCATCTCACATGGGTTAGGTTTAGGGTTAAGTTTAGGGTTTCATGTGTGTCATGCACTAGAGTTACTCAAAGACCCTATATGTACCCTTTTCTATTCATTTATGAGCATGCCAAGACACTCTATTGTCTTTCCTCTATGCAAGCTTTGTTTCGCTGAGCAATTTATTCCATTACTTGATCAATTATTTCTTGCTATCGTTGGAGCTATCATGATTACGTTGGAGTGCAACTACTTTGTGGTGCCTCATTTCTTATTTGATTCTCGTAAACTCTTTTCACCCACCACCTCTATGTTGTCCCCTGTTCCAAAACTTCATGGAGTTCATCTTGATGTATCAAACGTGCCCTTGTTTATGTTCTAGAAGTGTTTTGTTTCAATTGCACCGCATATATAGTTCATTTAAAATATTGTAAAATTACCTCTATATTAATTTGTACCTTTGAAAATTGGTGCTCAGCTATTCATTGATCAATTTATAATCTCATCGAAAATAGGGTTGTTTTTGATGTAACTAATTGAATAAGTATAGATATATTTAGTTTTATTAACTTCTTTTTTCACTTTTTTGTAGGGTATTTGTGATTCTCATTCTCCTCATAAAGAAGAGAGTGTCATCTCTAAACAAACTTCAGGTGGGTTTCAATATTGATTGAAGTATTTATTCATTTGTTTTTTTATTACATGTTATGGATTAAAAAATTATTGTAGAGTGCTTTCATGTTATTTTCTTTTGATTGTTACATTTATATTTAGAATCCAATCCTTTTTCTGAAGTGACATGTGGGGCATGTGCCTTTGTCAATGACAAGATTTGTTATGTGTTGAGGGGCTTGTTCCCCAATGAGGCCATTTAAGCGTCCCAAGTTGGACGTTAGACTGATCATTGAGAAGGCTTTTTAAGCTGCCCGTCATACCTAAAAACATCTTCTAGAACTAACATACTTCTTTTCCCTCTCCATTTTAATATGATGCAGACTAGAAACACAATTCCCCTCCCTACAATGGGATTGACATTAACTACGCCTCGCTTGCAGAGGGAAGAAGAGTTTAAACATCTTCAATGTGTTTTTAATGTTTTGCATTGTAGGCAACCGAAACCACCTCAAATAGTGATAGCCAAAATGATCAAAGATTGCCTCCACTGATCTAACATCCCCAATTTTTCTCTCCAAAATCACGACGATTGGAGATCATTCACGATGCTTCGCTTGATTTATGATTCTAACGAAGATGCACTAAAATATGAACCACCCCAAAAATTGAGGGAATGGGAATTCTAATCGAGGCATCTGCAATTGGAAAAAATACAAGAAACGTGCAAAGAAAATTGCACAAGCAAAAAGAAAGAAATTTGATTTTAAAAATTATCTTGTAGTGGTGAGTTCATAAGTGATTTTTTATATGTGTTTTTGAAATAAACTGTAACTCGTTCCAAATAATTCCATGTATGTATTGTGGCAGTATATATCCGACAGAGAATCAAACTTATTAAACACATGTTCATTTTTGTTATCCAACAACTATGCATTCCTAATTTCTTTATCATTGTATCTCCATACAAATACCTATAGTTTTCTCACTTCAAGTGTACATATTGTTCTTATTGTTTTCCATTCTATTTTCTTAACATAATAATCAGTAATTTGTCTCAAACAAATACATGTATATATTATAAACATGGAACATATGGAACACAAAATCTAAATTTTCAACATACGTGTTCAATTTTTCTTTATACAATTTCTCATTACTTTATGTAAACCAACAACAACACATTTTTAATGTGTTATTCATTATATATTTACTTTATACAATTGCTCGCTTCTTTATGTAAACCAACAAAAATGCATTTTTAATGTGTTCCTCATTGTCTACACACAAATACATACAATTTTAAAATTTTGAGAAAGAATAATGCAATTTTTAGTTGTTTTCATGCAAATTTGTACATTATATCACTTTTTTGCATATTGAATTGTTAAAGGGTTAGACCTCATGTTTGCACTTTTTAGAAAATATAAATGAAAAAGGAAGAAAACTTTAAAGGTTATCATTTCTTACAAATGCATGCTTTCTAAAACACATCCTTCATTTCATCTTTGATTTGAACTACAAGTTTTCATTTTCCACCACATATTTATAGAACTCCGATTATCTCGAGCATATTTTAGTTTCCATGGAAATAAATTTGACACACGAAGGCATTTCTCAATTGATTGAGGTGGTTCCATTGTTGACCCCACATTTCAGATACTGCACTTTTCCTCCCTAAGGTCCATTCTCAACACGGTTTCCCAACATCGTGTTGACCTTTCAGATGGGAAACATTTTTAGACAACACTTCTACCCTCCAAATTTGCAAGCCTTGTAACTGAAAAAATTAATACAAGAAGACTCCATTATGTGCTTACACAAATCCCACGTTAGAATGATCAAAAGTGAACTATAAGCTTCATCTCTTACTCAATTACCAATGTATATAAACTCCCTATATTAATTATAATTTCTTTATGTTGTTTTTTCATCCGTTGCTCAATTATAATTCTATCATGATTTTATTTTCCACTACAGGATTGTTCTTATCATTGAAATGGATGTTCTTGTTGAAAAACATTTGATAATCGGTGCTCCAACCCGACTACCAACAAATTCTCTCCAAGACAATCAGTTTCCTCAAACAGATGCAAGTTCCAATCAAGTTAACAAATATTTTGTGAGAACACCAACTAAAATAAGTGGATTGAATACATCTATGTGCATGTGGTCCGTAGAGGGTCGTGCCCTAGCAAAAACAACCCTTCACGAATATCACAATGCAAGGGGAGATGGCTCTGTGTTTGGGTTTGATTTTGTGGATCAGGAAGGAGGGGAAATCCACATCACCTATTTCAATGAGGCCACAAAAGCATTCTATGAGAAGATTGAAAATGGGAAGCTATATACAATTTCCAATGGGAGGATTGTGAGGATTGTTGATGGAAAGCTATGTTACAACCATTTGAACAATGCTTTGGATATTTTCCTGCAACCTTCCTCAACCATAACTCCACTCATAGAAAATGAGGATACAATACCTTCCCATCACTTTCACTTCACCAAAATCAAGGACATACCTGCAAGCGTTGAAGGTTCTACAATTGATTTGATTGGCATTGTTCTTATGATGTCACCATGCTCAACAATTCATCGGCATGAATGTTAGCGTAATTACAAAGAAATGGATGGTTCCTTCTTGACATTGTAACCATCTTATTCACATTTATTTCATCCCATTCAGATGAGATAAATAAAATATCATGATACAGATTATATGATTATTCATCATGTTGGTTATGATGTAAAAAAGCGGTTCATGGGCTCATTGTTCTCTTGTCCCTTTCCCATGTTCAAACATTAGTATCGTAAACCAATATCACTTCCAAGGCGTGTAGTAGTCAATGTTGGAGAGGCCACCAAATTCAGTGAGGCAAAAGCTTAGTCCGTTTGATTTCGTAGGTCCACCATAGGAGAAACCTATGACAACCATCCAGCGTGAATTTCTGCAAATCATTGAAGCAAATGCAAGAAAAGCGTGTAATAGTGAAACTTCAAAAGTAGCGTGGACGGCAATGCGGATCGGAACTGTGCGAGAATGTAATGAACATGTCTTTGGGTAAGTGCGGGAAAGTTGATGGACAAATGGGGGCTAAAAGGGTCATCCGTGGACATCATATTGCAAATAACAACATAATATCAACTTGTAGGGATTATTATCAATACATACACTCAAAATTAGACAAAATTATATTAATATGAATCGTAGCATCCGAATCTAGTTTCTAAAATACTAATTTTTGTAAAAATGGACAAGATTAGCTATATTAAACACTCAAAATTCAATTACTTGGTATTTTTTTTAAAAACGCATACGATAAGATTATAGTCTGTTTGCCCACAATTTGGATGACCAAAAATTGATATATATATTTTCCTTTGGTGAAAAGTTATATGCCACTATCTATCTTGGGATGGATTTTATTTTGTATTTTTTGAGTAATATTTTATTTTTTATGATTTTTTCCGTGAAAGTGGTATGAAAACATAAAATGAAATATTTGTAGCACTTTCCGTTTGCCCGCCATAACTTTATCAAAAAATATTGAAATCAAATAATTTTTTTTTTTTAACATGTATATAATTTCACCACAGTTGGGATGGTATAAGTTTTATCACATTCGATAAGTGAAACAAATTTTGCATAGGTCTTAAACGTAGACATAAAAATTCATAGGAAAAAGTGTCTTAAAGACCTACTATTAGTAAAAAATTATAAAATGATATTTATCCTTTTCTATTCACTTTAAAATCAGTATTTCTAAAAAGATAATAGTCTCCCTATGTAATGGTACCATTTTTATCACATACTTTTACTTTTCGGCATGGTTCAAGTCCGCTGGAAGACTAAATTTGATGTTTTGCTTTTTTAATGTAAAATTCAGATTTGATGTCCACTTAATTGTCCCCCAACTTGGTGCACTTACCCTCTTATTACACCCATTTTTTTGTTTTATTTTTCCGCACCGAAGAAACTAGTCTATAAATGTTACATGATGTTTCAATCAAAATATGTCCATTTCCCTCAAGAGAGGACGTTGAGTAGTGGTTTACCCTGGAACAACAGTTAGTTTCTAAAAGAGGTACGTATAGGTGAGGAGGCATTCATTGAAGGACTCTGAGACATCAACAAAATCAATCAAAGACAGGTGGGCGAATGGTTCTATTCGGAATGAGGAGGAATACAAACATGCTGCAAACAGTGGCTTGAAAATTTGCTCTTGACTTGTGTGAATCAATCAAGGTGAAGCGATCTGGTAGGAGCAGCAACGTGAGATGGTGAAAACACTATCTATTTCTTTGCAAAGTAATTATTTGTCATGTCATTGTGTACAGTTCAAGGTTAGAGAAGGAAAGTGGTCATTATCATCAGATGAATAGGTTTTCAGCTTCGCGTGTCAACATTTATACCAAATATGCACAATTACAATAGCAAAGTGTTTGACATAATGTCTGAAAAGATCATGTTGTCCATAAGTGTCTTAATGAGCCTCTAGATCTCTTTCATCAAATGCAATTGGAGAAATTGAAGCCCGATTCTATTGCTATGAAGTATGTTGTAATATACACTATTAGCATTCATTTTGACAAAGATGAAAGAAATGTAATATCTTGATAAGATCACTTTTGTCTTTACCTCTCGTATTGTGAAGTAAGTTGCAACACATGACAGGAGGAGGGAGAAAATGGAGGCTGGAGGAAATCCAACGACCTCTTGCAAGCCGCAAGCGACGAGGCCACCGACAGATATTGTGGCGAATAAGGTATTGAGGACCTATTCCTCAATTTTGGTTTCATGAGTTTATTTTAGTTTCAATTTTTTGTTTAGTGATCGGATGCTAAAAATGTATTATTCTAGAGCATTGTTTTCTACGGAGATTGTTCTTTGATGTGATTTATTTCTTAGTGTTCTTATTTCACACTATGGGAAAAAACGACTTAGTAAAGGGCAACATTCATGGCTCCTGATTTGTTTCCTTTCTTTTTGAAGATTACCTAAACGACAATTGACATCATTGTGGAAACAACTAGAACATGATCATGCTATGATTCTTAGAAGTGAATGTGGAATATTCCTCTATTGTTTGTTGTTTTCCTATGTTAATTGTTTTTCAATAAAGTGCGATGTTACACGCTTCAAACTGTTTGGGACCTTCCCCATGAAGAGTGTTGTAGGGAGTAGAAAAGCACTTTGAAATCAGCGCATGGTACTCGAATTTGGGTTCATGGTAACCACTTAAAACCACCGAGGTATCATCCTATTGGGTTCGTGGTATGCCCAGCAAAACCACCGAGGTAAAATCCTCTTGGTTCGTGGTAAGCCTGTAAAACCACCAAGGTGAACAGTCAGAAAGTGTTCCTGTCCCTCTATTTGTATGGTCAACCTTAGAAAATCCATGTGTCTCGAGACCATGTAGGCATATGCTCGTGTGAAGACCCTCTTCTGTTCTCATTAAGGGGGACTTTCTATATGGAAATGTATGTTTTACCCTACGAAACAATATAATAAGGGGGAATGTTAGCGTAATTACATTGTAAATGGACGGTTTCCTTCTAACTCTTCTGAACTATCTTCTATTCCTATTTATTCCTCCCATTCGTAATAGTGCTTAAAATATACAATGTAGATTATATGATTATTCATCCTAATGGTTATGATGTAAAGCGGTTCATTGGCTCATTGTTCTCTTGTCCCTTTCCCCTGCTAAACAAATGACAAGTATGAAACAAAAGAAGAACACTATAATTAAAGTACATGTCAAGATTAAGTGTAAGTGTCACATTATGAAGACAACACTTAGATGAGATAAGAAACAAACTTGAAGACATGCTTTCTATACCCCCTCTTTCGGTCCTTTGCCTTGAAATCTTCTCGCATATCTAGTTTCAAAAGCTTAGTTTGACAATTTCAAGAACCAAATGTTACGTCAACCCCTCTAATTTCATAAAAAATACACTTCATGGTTGGGTTGATTCAACGATGACTACTCGCTTCCAGACCCATCTACTCACAAGCTAATTTATGGGCCCTCCAAAATGCTTGACCTCTATAACAATGGTTTTGGAGGTACTACATATGGAGAACACAGAGAGAAATTAATGGGCCACACTTCTGAAATCACAAATATCAACATGGAATTTTTTTACAAGGAATGTCCTCTTCAAAAGGTGAAAAAACAAGGAAAAAGGTGAGAGAGAATGGTAATGGTTCATGGTTTTGCTCAATTTACAACATACAAGTTTAACTATGATTGTAGATATGCACTCATGATTGACATAATAAGGACCCAACAGAGAACTCCGAGTTAGTTACCACTTTTGATGAGAAAACGAGTCAATCATGGGTGTTGAAGCTAGCAATCTCCCACCTATTGTCTATAGACAAATACACAACCAGTGAAATTACAAGCTGTCATTGGCAATGAATTTGCTTCACACTTTCCACTGAAAAAGAGACATATTACAAACAACAATGATTGAAATGTGTCATCCTCGGTTCTAAGAAAGTGGATAACAATGCAACTCCTCCATAACCTTCTTTACGTAAATAATTCTAATGTATCCGTCCCTTCAAACTTTACACCCTCACCCATCCCATTCTATACTTTGAACTATCACCACTATGTTACTTATTTCATATCTATGTTTCACCGTTTTCCCTTGCTTCAAAAGAAAACTTATGTAGTTCCTTATAAACTAACATAGTATTATCACCTACTACTATGTGGATTGTAAGAAATTTTAAGAAATTAAATGCATTTAACTTTCAATTTTATTATGTACATATTTTCATCCTTATATAGTATTAGAACGTATTGTATCTTTCCATATAACAAAAATTATTTTCTTTATCGACAACGCATAAAAAGTTTTTATCCTCAAATTGTTATGTCTCATGATTAGTTCCCACTAGAAACCACATGCATTTCAAATGTATATAGTTTATTGATTCGACATACTATTGCCTCTACTACTATGTAGATTGAAATTTCTTTTAAGAAACTAAATGATAATAACTCACACTTATATTATGTACGTATTTGTATCATTTATACTACTTTTGTACTATATCTTTCCATATAACTAATATTATTACAATTCAAATTCACAACATTCTTGAGAGTCACTATTAGAAAACTTACATGTCTCAATTGCATTTGTATTTAATTATTACACAACTAACTATTATCTAACATCCCTTCTAATGTATTTTGCAACATTTGTTTTGTTTAATAGAAAATCGTATTTCCAACCATACCCTTATCAACATCAACTAATGTTAAGTTCAAAAGTAATAACTATGTTTCTAAATCTAATAACATATACCATTCGATGTTCACATTGCATTGAATTTGTAACAAGTTTGAAATGAAGAGATTAAACCTTTAAATGAAGTGGTTCATCTACAATTACAAAATTAAAATTTTCAACATACATGTTCAATTTTTCATTTTTATTGTTTCCGTTTCTTTATGTTAACCAACAAAAACACATTTTTAATGTCTTCATCTGCACACAAATACCTACAATTTTAAAATGCCGAGAAAGAACAATGCAATTTATAGTTGTTTCCATCCAAAGCTTTGTACATTATATCACTTTTTTGCATTTTGAATAGTTTTAAGGGTTAGACCTCATGTTTGTGATTTTTAAATGAAGTGACTCATCTATATTTCTACACATACAAAATCAATCACCCATAGTTTAAACAAACACAACTACAAAAGTAAAAACTATCCCTATAACACAAATAACATATACCATTTTTTGTTTGCAAAATGCCTCAAAGAAATGTGGTCTCATGGAATGCTTATGATTGTAAGATATGCACAAAATAGCTCTAACAATGATGCTCTCAAACTCTTTGAGGTAATAAAGCACTTTGGAATGTACCCTAACCATTTAAGCTTTGTTTATATATGCTTACATTTTGTCTTATTTATGTTTCTTAGAGAGCTAATATGTTAAAGCACTTAGTTATTCTTTCAATCTACTTTGACGTCAACACTTCACATTCACTACATTCTCGAGAGTGAGTGTTAGAAAACTTACATGTCTCACTTGCATTTGTATTCGATTATTACACAACTAACTATTATCTAACATCCCTTCTAATGTATTTTGTAACATTTGTTCTCGGATTTAATAGAAAATCAAGTATTGCCAATCACACCCTTATCAACATCAACTACAAAAGTAATAAATGTCTTTCTAAATCTAATAACATATACAATTCGAAGTTCACATTGCATTATAAACATGCGATTGCTAGTATATAAATATTTTAAGTATATTCTCCTTACGTCTAATAATATTAATTTTAGGAAATGTTGCCAAATTTAACACGTATCAAATTTGAAGTTGTCAATGCCCTTCAAATGTGTTTTAGCTTGTCATAGAAGGGTGATTTAAAATTTACACTTCAAAAAAAATTTAAATTTAAAATTACACTTCAATACTAAAAGGCATTAAAATATTATAAACTTTCATCGGAAGGATTAACTACTAGTAATTGCATATATGTACAATGCAATGTGAGTGCAAGAAAGGCATATGTTATTTGATTTAGAGGGGTAGTTTTTACTTTTGTAGTTGATGTTGATAAGTGGTGTGATTGATTTTGTAAGTGTAGGAATATAGATGAAGCATTACATTTAAAGGTTCTATCTGTACATTTCAAATTTATTATAAATTCGTACATATACATTTGTAAATATTATATCATGAGTGGTAGAATTTTGCAGACTATTTTATTTGAACTAAACATGAATACATGAAGACTTACATACATTTGGAGATCTTATATCATGTACGGTAACCTTTTGTAGCCAATTTTATTTACACTAAACATGAATACATTTGATACCCCTTGAACTTCACTACCACTTCGATATCTGAAGAAGTCTTAAGTAAAGTAGTACTAGGGCGAGACATGAGGAGAAATTCTTAAGTTATACGAGTTGGCGTCTGCAAAACAACAATGTCCTTTACACAATTATTACTATGACCAAAATCATAGAGAGATGTATGAAAAATAATCACAACTTTCTTAAATAATATAAAACATGACTTCAAACAATATGGAGAACTTCAATGGTGAGGAATACCTGTACAATCTCTAAAGGAGTTTAACCAGGATGGAGGATATTACCCAGATGAGCATGAAGATAGTCATAGTGTGATTGATCCTATGGAGCTGAAGTATGATGATGTGGTCAGATTTTCTTTTTCTTTGATACAAACATGGCATGGTGTTGATATGGTAATTTTGTGAAAACAGTTGATAGGCATCCAAATGGGTACAGAGGAGTCCAAAGAATGTCCTCACAGATAACATCCAGTTGATATGGTAATTTTCAGATTACACTAGGTGTAAGTGTGTGTTATTTGAAATTAGAGAGAGCTGTCATCACAGATAGTTATGTAAGTACTTGGACACTCTTGATTAGTCAACAATCCTTTTTTTCTAGGCATTTAAATAGCTCACAAAAGAACTCGGTACAGAGAATGTGTCAGAATTGTATATAAATAAATAGCTTATAAGAACTCAATATAGAGAAGGTGCTTCGAATAGCAAGTTAAAGGCTTGAATACACAAGGCTAAAAGATTCACATACATAGTGAAGAGCAATACTGCCATGAAAAATTATAGTCACAATAAATAATTTTGTATGATAATTATATGAACATTGAAAATATCCATGTAAAATAATATAAATTGGTTGGTGAGAAAATCAATAACAATACTAAAACCAGTATCAAAACCAACCTCTACTCTTTAAGTTATGCCCTGCCAATCCACAATATCAAAAGTGCCATGAAGGAGAGACGATTTCAAGCTTCAAATATAGGGAGTAATTCTCGGGGGTGCAAAAATGCTCTCCTTTGAGTGGTATTAATCATGTCTTCGATTGGCAGCTGGCATCACGGTCAATCCATAGAATTCACATTAAAGCTCAACATAGTAATTCTTCCTCTAAGCATAAGCCAAATTTGATCACCCTGCTCTGATGCACCTACCACAAAATCGGTTCCATCCGATGATTTGACTGTGTCTTCCAGCAAATCCCTAGGAGTCAGCGACATGAGAGACCACCTCTTAATCTTTGCACTTATATCCAACTCCCACAACCCTACCAAAGTGTGCTTGATCAGAGGTAGACGACCTAAAATGGACCCTTCCCCGGCCCTCCTTTGTAACCTCCCCACCAAAATCAGTTTCCCACTACACACCACTAAGGAAGGGAGATTGCCATAATATTTCTTCGCATTATCATGACAATCCACCTACGGTGGCGACCCTCCTTCAATCTCCAGAAACTTGAACTCGCCAGAGACAATGTCATAACAACCCAGATGATGACCAAAGGAATTTGTGCAGTACACCGTGTCGTTGGGAAGTGTGTAAATCGAAGGGTGCAGTCGACTCAAGAAATTTTGGTGTTAGGGTTTTCGCCGATGATGGGGATAAGCGTTCATTTATCTATTCTTGAATTGTATCTGACCATACCTTGTAATCATTCTCCCATAAGAACCTTGTTGCTATAGCCATTGCATACTGAGTCCTTGGTAGGTGCCGCTTCTACCCATCGGTAAGATAATATATACACATGATGATATAGCGCGATCCGGTCATGTGCTTGGCTGGTGAAATAGGCTCGACAAAGTCAATTGCCCATTTCTCAAAGGGTTCTACACTTGTAAGTAGAGGCATCTCATCCCTTTGTCCTAGTCGACCGAGACGTTGACAATGGTCACATGTTTTACAATACTCTTTACAATCATTGTACAATGTTTCCCACCACAAACCAGCAAGTAGGATCTTGTGCGTTGTTGCATCACCTGCAATACCACCATGTGCTTCTTCCATTATATCCTTTCATTCATGCTCCAATACACAACGGCATAACACCTCATCTCTACCTAATTTGTACAAATCACCACTAATTAACATGAATGGTGCAGGTCACGAATAACAAGTTACTTCTTCTCTAAATCTTTCATGCCTTCTGGTGCCATACCAGTCTTTAGAAAGACAACAATGTCCTCCAATTCTGATGGTGCACATTGTAACCTATACAATTGTGCATCAGGCATGGTCTCTTCTATTGTTTGTGCCTCTTCTCCTGATTGAATTCTAGACAAGTGATCCAGTCCATAATTGATTTTGCCTAGTTTTACCACAACTGTAAAGTCAAACTCTTGAAATAAGAGTATCCATCGGCATATGCACCCCTGTAAAATGGGCTTGTTCACCAAATACTTTAATGCCATGTGATCTGTATAAAACACAAATGGTGTGGCCAACAAATACTGATGAAATTTTTGCAAGGCATAAATCATGGACAAGGCCTCGTGCTCTGTAGTGGTATAATTCTATTCTGCAGGGGTCAACTTCCTACTAGCAAAGCAAATGGGATGATCAACAATACCTTCTCCTAGTTGAGCTAAGACAACACCAATGGTTGTGCCAGAGGCGTCCACATGAACATGAAAAGGTTTATCCCATGAAGGAAAGCGCAAGATAGGCGCGGTAGTAAGTTTCTTCTTCAATATCTCAAGCGCGCTGCTTTGTGACTCCCCCAATAGAATGTACCTTTTCCCTTGAGAAATTCTTCCAAGGGCACAACAAATTTTGCATACCCTTTTATAAACTTCCTGTAATACCCTGTATGACCCAAAAATCATGCACCTCGCACTAACTGGCAGGTGCTTTCAAGCCTATGATGACTACAACTTTAGCTGGATCAACCAACGCAACCCTTCCTTGCAGATAATGTGTCCTAAAAGTGTGCCAAAGGGAGTAGCAAAGATGCACTTCTTGATGTTTAATGAGATACTCAACTGTCGACATCTTTCAAACATTAAGCGCAAATTGTCACAATAATCCTTAATTAGCCCATAAATGGTCCAATCATCAAGATAGACCTGTAAGAAGTTATGAATAAAATCCTTGAAGGCTTGTACCACTATCCTTGAAAATACAGTAGGTGCATTCTTTAATCCAAAGGGCATCACAGTATAGGCAAAGATTCCCCATTCAGTAGTGAAGGTGGTCTTCTCTTGATCTTCCGGGGAAATCCTAACCTAATGATACCCTAAAACCCATATGTAAATGAATATATCTTGTGCCTAGCCACTCCTAATATTTCCTCGTGAATGGCATAGGAAAGGGATTTGTAACACATGCTTTGCATTCAAATTCTATAATCGACACAAATTTGAATCCTACCATCCTGTTTTATGCTTATCACCATAGGCCGACCCATTCGATTCATCCAATGGTTGAATGATCCCAGATTTCAACATCTTGTCAATCTCCTCCTTTACTTTCTCACACAAATTGGGATTCATTCGATATGGTCACTTCCTAACAGGGTGCACACCTTCCTTGAGCTTTATCTTCATTTCTCCAAGTGATATATGCACGCCTTTAAGTTCATGGTATCCTCTTAGGAATAAGTCCTCATAGTCTCTAAGTAACTCTATGATCTTTGCTACCTCTGATTCTAACCAGTAATCCCCAATTATCACCTCCTTAGGTTCAGCTTCTGTGCCTATATTGACCTTTGTTGTCTTCATAGGTTCATGATATGCGTGCGCATCTACATCCACACTAGCTAACACTTCATGTGTTCCATGTGAATGATCCACATCCAAGTGCTCAACTTCCTCCTCATCAATTATGTAAACCATCTTCCCCTTATCTTTTTCCAGAGAAGCACGCTCAAGTAATATGATATCATCTTCTTCATCCACAAAATGCACCCTATCTCTGTCTCACCAAATAATTCCTAAATAAGTTCTTCGATTTCCCACTTTGTCTCCCATGGTTAAGCACTTGATAAAGCTTAAAGTTGTGTTCACTAGTGGTGTAGATGAAAAGAAGTCAAAAGTTTGGATCATCCCTATAGTCAAAGTTTGCCAATTGCCAGTGTCATGATGTAATTCAGCATATACATACCAAGCACGCGCGTAACCTTGTAGAGTAGAATAAAACCGGTGCACCCAAAGTGAGGGCAGTAATGCTTCCTATCCTCTTTGTCCGAGTCTCTCACACTCACCGGATATGATCTTTGACGGCAGTTGATCACCATGATAAGGGAAAATTTTTGTAGGTGCATTACTTCTTGAAAACTCTGGTTGATAAGGCAGTCCCAATCGTTCCCCATTCTAAGAGATTATCCTTGTGGACCACCCACTAATGCACGCGGTTGTCCCACCCAAAGTATATGACAACATATCTCGTCGTTTAAGCTGGTCAGCCCAGTTTGTTTCCATGGCCTATAAGAATCCAACCAAATCTTTGGATCCAGTATAGCGGGGTACTGAGCGACCTATACACCGAACAGTGAAAACCCTTTTTGCAAGTAACCACGTGCTTAACTTCACGCCCCACCATTTCATAAGTGCCATGAGCCCAATTATCACAAGCAACACTGGTAGTATCACTGATTGACTGAGAATATTCCCAATGAAGGATTCCTTCCTTAGATGGATCATGGACCTCACGGGTCATTAATAGTGCGTATATAGATTCTGTTCAAGTCCTCTTGCTTAAAGGTTCCACGTATGGCATGGATTTCCCATCAGTCAACATATTATAACCCTTTCCTCCTTGTTCTCGAAGCTGATATACCCCTTTTTAAACCTCAAATCAGCATTGTTCGCATAACACCAAGGGTGCCCAAGCAAAGCTGGGAAGCTATCTACTTCCACAAGCGCTAGCACTTCAAAGTCTCCTGTGAACTTGGCCCCTTGTATAGTGATAGATGCATCCTTCAAAACTCCTATGGGAGTTTCTTTCATTCTATTTTCCATGAACAATATATAGATGATGGCCGATAGGGGTCTCCCATTTGTTCCCACACATCCAATGTAAGTACATTTACTTCCGCACCTGTGTCAATCAAGATATTGCTCAACAGCCACCCATCCACAACAGTATTCAAAGTGATCTCCTTATCGTAATCAATACTATCAGGGGGAAGATTTGCATGAAGTATTTATCTTCTAGTCTTAGTTCCCATGCTTGCGAGTATTCCCTTTCAACCAATTTCATAATAAAGGAATAATATTCTCTTGGTGCAACGCTTCTACATACCTCTCGATGATGTCAATATCCGATGGGGCTTGTTATGTATCCTTGTGCTCCAATTTAGAGTGCTCTTTCAAACCCTATATCTCTCCTTGAAGGCTTCAAGGACCTCCATCGTTTCTGATAGACTTCTTTACGATGAGCCGGATCTGGATACCTAGCATGCAAAACCTCCTCCCTAGTGATTATCGGTTTCTCGATGCAACACCTCTCTTGTGTGTGCCACCTCGGCTCGTGTGGTTATCTTGGTCTATTACTACCTCGGAGTTACGGTGTTAACTTGGGCATCCACTAATTCTCTTATGCATGCCTTGGATTCTAACCATCCTCGTGACCTTGTTTTCTTGCTTGTCTTTAACTTCTTGAGATGCTCATATAAGTCCGAACACTCTTCATAACTATGCCCCTTTCCAAAAATGAACAATTTATATTCTCATGGGCATTCACGCCTATAATGGTTAGGTGAACCACATGTATAGCAAGTTCCTTGAGGGAATTCACTCCTTCCTCCACCTCGGCCTCATCCTCCATATCTGCCTCGATATCCTCGTCCCCTTTCACGAACCCCTTCAAACCTTCCGTCATTCCTGTCATAACACGTTTTATTATAATCCCTATCCTGATGCTCATTCTTCCCTTTAGAATTATCAGCCACACTACTTTGTCTTACCCCAATATCAAGCCTTGCAACTAATAAGATCTTTGACACATGTCCATTTTTGTGTTAAAAATTCAAAAGCGAAGCATGGGCTGACGGAAGACTTTAAAACTTTAAGTCTTTTTGGTTTTAAAAGTTAAATAAGATGAATATACCCGTGGCTCCACAACCAATGAAATGAGGCAATGTGTCATGATGGACCTCTGACGGGATTCCAAGTTTTGACCTCCATGACCAATCAAATTGTGCCACGTCGATAGTGGGAGTACGGCCGACGGAGGATTTTGTGATTTTGAAATTTTTTCAACAAAGGCTCAAAATGTTCTAAATGGAGCCATGACCCCATATCCAATCAAGAGATGCCACGTGTCCCCGTTGACCGGTCAAAGCGGGCCGGCGGAGGAAATTGTTCAATTGCCAAAATTCCAAAAATTTATAAAACGAAAATGTGCTCCTCGCATTTGCTCCAATTACCTCCCCGCCATGGGTGGCTCAAATTAAAAATTTTAAAAGGAAATTCAAAGATTCATATTCAAACGGCAGAGTTTGTAACAATTCTCATTATGAATTTTTGGTTTCACCCGCCATGGTCGTTTCTCTTGTAAAAAGAAAAATTATAAATGGCCCGAATGATTAAATATGTTTATAATCGCTTCTTGGCTGTTTGATGAGGTTGTAACTGCCCATTGTGGGATATTTCATGTCCTTTGAAAGTCATTGTATGGGTTATGATTGAATTTGGAGGTTGTAAATGTATTTCACAAACAAAGGACAAAAATGATAGTGAATCTTCTTCTATTCTCTTCTTTACTGTAATTTTATTTTGTTTCCCTTCATTGTACAAGTTTACTTGCTTTGGCTGCAATAAGAAAAGAAGAATTTTATGTCCCTTTGACAGAGGGACTCGATTGGTACTTTGTGACCAATGTGTTTTTATTCGGTCTTGTAGCTAGAGTTTGCAAATTTGTTCTTCTTCCATTCTTAAATGTATGTTATGAACTTTCTTGTCAATGTATGCGGACATCTGATGTTATACCTCCATACTTGATCTTCTTGCCTTCATTCCCACTCCCTTTCCCACTCTCAACCAATTTTTTTCCTAAGCAAGAAATGCGGGATTTGCATAGGGTCGGTGGAGTGCCCCTATGGATCTCGGTTGAAAAGCCACCATTGAATCCACACATGTTTTACATGCATAATATGGAAGCTGCACCATTCAAAGTAGAGGGACTTAGATTCCCATAGTGTTGGTGAGGAAAACCACAAATTTGTCCTCAAGACAAATTTCCAAGCCAACAGTTTTGGCGCCCACCGTGGGGCAGATTTTGCAGAATCGCACCCTAGAAATAACCACAAGGTCATACTATATCATTAGAGTTTATTGAAAAGTTTGAAGTTTCTTGTGATCCACATGGATACAAGTCATTGATATTCATGCAAATCCTCCTATTGAGAGACCTACCTTGCTCTTTCACATTCAAGAAGATATCACTTGGACTAAGGGAGACTATTTGGCATAATAGGCGTAATGTTAAATATTACTATATTCCCTCAAGAATCTTGGACCAAGAAGAAGAACTTGCTCGTGAGTTGGAGGAGCAAAGATAAATATTAGCACCTCAAAGAATACCATAAGCCTTCAAGTTGGTGACAAAAGGTATACACGATAGTTGAGACAAGAAGGATTTGTTGATCCCACTTTTAAAGAGTTTGAGAGAGCGAGAAGAAGAGGTGAGAGTTCCATTTGAAAGAGAAGAAGTGATTAGGGCTCAAATTTAAGAGATTGAAAGACTCCAAAAAGAGGAAAAGAAAGAGAAGCAGCCCTAGCTGCTCTAGAAGCCAAAACGAGAAACTAAATGGGTGATAATGAATGTGAAGCATGAAGACGAAATGTGCCATGGGGAAGAAACACTGGTCCACTTGCTCTCCCATAACTACTCCATGATCTACCAAGAGGTTCAAGGAAGAATTTTCCCAAATTTAAGGGAGATGGTTCTCAACTCCATGAAGAACATGTAGCAGCCTTCATCACTTTGCTTGTGGTGTGTTGGGGGTTGAAGATGAAGACATTGATGCAACCGAGAATTCTTAGTTACACCTAGACCAATGATGCGACCTAGAATTCTTAGTTAACAACTAGTCACGGCTGGGCACATCACTCGACCTAGGCTAAGCACTCACCTAATGAGTGCAAAGGTACAGTCCCTCTTAAGAGTTCTTTGGAGCGAATGGTAGCATAATAAAGTAGTAAACATATATTTTAGAAGCTAATCCATCTATTCATCATTATACTCAACTAGATCTATAAGCGCTTAAATGTAAATCATCAGGGATAATAATAATATATGTTGACAAAACATATCGAGACAGTGTTGTTTGGCCAATATTCTTTATATATTCATCATACCAATAGTACAAAAAGCTTCATACAATACCAGACATGTGTGCCTAGATGCATTACAATTATCCAATCTCATGTACTCATGTGTCTCTCTCTATTTCTTACTAAGTAATTCATTACATATATATATATATATATATATAGGGCGAGGAACTAGCCCTTCACCATAACTCTACGAGAAATTGGTCGCGTGTTAATAACAGCCACGTGCCTTTTACAACTATAGCCATACATGCAAGTATGCTATCTATAGATCACTGATAGTTAACTATAGTGGTGGATCTATTCTTAGCTTATGCCCATGCAAGAGTGAGTTGACATGCTCTTTAAAAATCTCCACGAAGAGTGGCGCGTAAGTCTCGGCATTGCTTTGTGTGCTCCACATGCCAATCTCTAAGAATAGACCTAATCTCCAAAATCAGCTAAGTCCTGAAAGTCTGACTCTACACCTCCACATGTGATGCCTTCCTATACCTTCACACCTTTGCTCCTATGTTGTTCTTCCGTATGGACTCTGTGTGCAAGTTCAACTAAGTGTTTTCTCTGATCAACATTACCCCACACTAATCTCATTGTCACCCCAACAATGGCGATGTCCAAAACTTACACAAAGAATGGATAAATAAAGAATGGTTGAATAAAGAATTTTGAATAAGGTATATGCAACTAACAAAAAATGTTCAAGCATCAGGCCCCTCTGTTTCATCCTGACAGAGCATAACTCTACATATTCTTCTTTTATATCTTCTTCTAGGTTCTCCCACTCCATTAACGCCGCTCCTACATCTCGGGCACATCTTGATGATGGTGCCAGCTCTTCCATAGTGAGTTTTCCTTGCTCATTTTGTATCACAAGCATTACGCTTGACATAGAGGTTTGCACCCCCTCCAATACATCCATCTTTTGAGAAATGAGCTTTCCAGATCCTCTAACCTTTCATTATTCTTAGTTAACACCTAGTCGCGCTGGCACATCACTCAGCCTAGGCTGAGCACTCACCCGAAAGCACGCAAAGGTACCGGGTCCCTCTTAAGAGTTGTTGGAGTAGAATGGTAGCATGATAAAGCAGTAAACATATATTTTAGAAACTAATCCATCTATTCATCATTATACTGAACTAGATCTATAAGCACTTAAATGTAAATCATCATGATAATAATAATATACGTTGACAAAACATATCAGACACTATTGTTTGGCCAATATTCTTTATATATTCATCATACCAACAATACAAAAGCTTCATACAATACCAGACATGCGTGCACTAGATGCATTACAATTATCCAGTCTCATATACTCATGTGTCTCTATCATATCTTACTAAGTAATTCATTACATATATATATATAGGGTGGGGAACTAGCCCTTCACCACTTAACTCTACCAGAAATAGGTCGCATGCTAATAATAGCCACGTGCCTTTTAAACTATAGCCATACATGCAAGTATGCTATCTATAGATCGTTGATAGTTAACTATAGTGGTGGATCTATTCTTAGCTTATGCCCATGCAAGAGTGAGTTGACATGCTCTTTAAAAAATTTTCACAAAGAGTGGCACACAAGTCTTAGCATCACTTTGTGTGCTCCACACACCAATCTCTAAGAATAGACTTGATCTCCAAAATCGGCTAAGTCCCAAAAGTCTGACTCTACACCTCCACATGTGATGCCTTCCTATACCTTCACACCTTTGCTCTGTGTTGTTCTTAGTGTGGACTACGTATGCAAGGATTCAACTAAGTGTTTTCTCTTATCAACATTACCCCACACTAATCTCATTGTCACCCCAACAATGGTGATGTCCAAAACTTACACAAAGAATGGATAAATAAAGAATGGTTGAATAAAGAATTTTGAATAAGGTATACACAACTAACAAAACTGTTCAAGCCTCAGGCCCCTCTGTTTCATCCTGAAGCAGCAACTCTGGATATTCTTCTTTTATATCTGCTTCTAGGTTCTCCCACTCCATTAATGTTGCTCCTACCATCTCAGGCACATCTTGATGATGGACTGCAGCTCTTCCATAGTGAGTTTTCCTTGCTCATTTTGTATCACAAGCATTACGCTTGACATAGAGGTTTGCACCCCCTCGAATACATCCATCTTTTGAGCAATGAGCTTTCCAATATCCTCTAACCTTTCATTATTCTTAGTTAACACCTAGTTGCGTTTGGCACATCACTCGGCCTAGGCTGAGCACTCACCGGAGCGCTCAAAGGTACCGAGTCCCTCTTAAGATTTCTTTGGAGACGGAGAATGGTAGCATGATAAAGCAATAAACATATATTTTTAGAAGCTAATCCATATATTCATCATTATCTTGAACTAGATCTATAAGTGCTTAAATGTAAATCATCATGATAATAATAATATACGTTACATGAACATATCGGACACTCTTGTTCGGCCAATATTATTTATATATTCATCGTACCAGCAATGATATAAAAAAGCTTCATACAATACCGACATGCGGTGCCTTAGATCTGTTACAATTATCCGGTCTCATGTACTCATGTGTCTCTCTCTATTTCTTACTAAGTAATTCATTACATATATATATATATATATATAGGGGGAACTAGCCCTTCACCACTTAACTCTACCAGAAATAGGTCGCATGCTAATAACAGCCACATGCCTTTTACAACTATAGCCATACATGCAAGTATGCTATCTATAGATCACTGATAGTTAACTATAGTGGTGGATCTATTCTTAGCTTATGCCCATGCAAGAGTGAGTTCACATGCTCTTTAAAAATTTCCACGAAGAGTGGTGCACCAGTCTCGGCATCGCTTTGTGTGCTCCGCACGCCAATCTCTAAGAATAGACCTAATCTCCAAAATCAGCTAAGTCCTGAAAGTCTGACTCTACACCTCCATGCATGACGCCTTCCTATACCTTGCGCCTTTGCTCACTGTCTTTGTTTTCATACGGACTGCATGCGCAAGTTCAACTAAGTGTTTTCTCTTATCAACATTACCCCACACTAATCTCATTGTCGCCCCGATAATGGTGATGTCCAAAACTTACACAAAGAATGGATAAATAAAGAATGGATGAATAAGGTATACGTAACTAACAAAAGCTGTTCAAGCCTCGGGCCCCTTTGTTTCATCCTCAAAGCCAAGCGGCAGAACTCTGGATATTCTTCTTTTATATCTGCTTCTAGGTTCTCCCACTCCATTAACGCCGCTCCTGCCATCTCAAGCACATCTACAATGATGGACTGCAGCTCTTCCATAGTGAGTTTTCCTTGCTCATTTTGTATCACAAGCATTACGCTTGACATAGAGGTTTACACCCCCTCCAATACATCCATCTTTTGAGCAATGAGCTTTCCAAGCTCCTCTAACCTTTCCTTATGTAGTACTTGTGCGCAGCTAGTGCCTCACACTTCTGCTTCACCAGGATTAACCGTTCAGTGCGGCCTAAGGTAACATCCTTCATAGCCTTGTGTACTTCATTTTCCTCCAATGTTTTCACCATGATGAGCACATCTGGGGCTGTGCATATCGTTAGCGCATGATCGGCTTTCTTTAGTTCGTCATGGGTGGCTTGCAGTAGGCCTTCATAAGTAGCAATCTTCCTTGCTACTGTAGCTTGCGCTTTCTCTGCCTTTTCCCGGGGTCCTTGGGCTATGTTGATACACACACCTTTTCATCCTCCAACACTAATGTTATCATTGTTTTCACATAGTGCATCGTAGAAGGAAATTCTTTTGGCACTTGGGATTCCAAATGCGGGTGCACCTTGAGGACATCATCTCTAATTTCCTTCACCATATTAACAAAAGTGTCATATTTTCTCTTGATCAAATCCTTTTCCTGTACTAGGCGCACTATCTCCACATCCTTGGCTTTCAATTTCTCCGTCAGCGCCTTAATGGTAGCATATTTATCAATGTTTCTTCTTGCTACTTCAGCAGATACCTTTACCAGAGCATTGCTTACTTGCTCGTCTGACATCACTATTGGCTTAATTGTCATGTAGTACGTTTGGTGCTTTTTCAATCGTCTTAACGTGCATGATTCTTCAATGATATAAAAATCTAGCTCATCCATATGCGTGTGCATCGAGCATGAAATTTGATTCCTTGTGCACAGAGTCACCTTGTCCTCGTCCATGAGTGCCCATCTGAATAAATCCTTCTACTTGATGGTGCTCTGAACTGTGCGAATAATCAATTTTTGGTCTTTTGCATATCCCATGTAACATCCCCATTTTAAAACACCAGAACAAGGGAAATTTTTTTTTTTTTTTTTTATATATAACGTTCTCTGTTATGAATTATAAAATTCAAACACACGTTCAAGATTTAATAATTGTTCTCTGCCCAAACAACACAGTTTGGATCATACAATTTCTTTTAAAAGCGAATGTTCCTGTTCACATATTTATAATATGGAACACACATTCAATGCCATTCAATCTCATACTTGATTCTATATCTTTGCTTGTAAATGACTCGATGAAGCGCCCGATCTTCCATTTCATGGCTCGGAGTTTCAACGATCCTTCATTTCATGACTCGGCAACAAATGATCCTTCATGTACATGACTTGGCAACAACCGATCCTTCATGTTTGTTTATGCATAGTATATTTTATATACTTGTTTTCATAACCTTCCCGGTTATCGAGTGATCCATTTAAGAAGCCTATCTCGAATATCATTCGCGATATTCATCGACATCTTTGCATCTTAAATTAAGTGATAAGGACAACGCAACCAGCAATTGCGATACTTTGGCCAAAGATTTTCACATGCTTTGCATGATCATATTCTGAATGTGATACACATCTACGGAATACGTCCCTTCACTTCACTTCACCAAGTTATCTAGAATGGTCTTTCCTGGTTCCTACCCGATCCTCATCGTTTAAGTTCCGTTTTAAACTTTCGATTCAGCCCCGATAATATGAGCGGGTATAGAAGGCACTCTGTGTAACTAAAGATACGCAGACATACAGTGTATTGCCCCACGACTCCGTGTGCACGATTATCTTTAGTATTCCGAGTCATCACTCGTATACCAAATCATACCCTATCTCCACCCCATTCACCTAAGATCTACACATTGACCTATGTATTCTAAATGTTTTAATTCGGGAGGGCATTGCTATATGTCATTTCAATGATGTGTCGTCATGAAGACCCCATCTTCATGAAGATACCTTCTTTATCTATTTGGCGTCTGCGATGTCTGCGAAATTCTCCCAACGAGAATACACATCCCCCAGTGACTTAGCCACGAGTTAATAGTTTAAGCAATTTTCGGCGTCACGTTGATCCCTTGATCCTCGTTTCCGTTGCGGTTATATATAACTAAAAGGGACTAAAGCTGTCCATTAGTTCGGGTATGTATACGTCTCCTTAGTATCGAAGAGCTACATTTCCTTACTTGGTTCATTTCTTAATCATTGGATTAAGCAGCCGTATTAACGACGTAATAAGTTTAACCTATTAAACTTAACCAAGATGTTTCAACTGACTTATTTCAGAATATTAACTTATTAGGCGTCATTCAAGCGAGGTCTAAACTTCAAGAAATGAACTCATTTGTTCCCCTTAACATTATATAGTTAAGGATCATTAGTTATGGATATATGTATCCTATATCCTTTAATCAATTTTTTTATCAAGCGGGATCAATGATGGAGTTCGAAACGAAGTTCAAATACTCCAAATTTAAATTGATATTCCTTGGCTCTAAGCTAATCCACGAATACCCTCACGATTATAAAATCATATTCTTCTTAATCCTTTTTAATGTCAATTCAAAATTCATCTTTACCCAGTATGAATTAATTGCATTGTTCAACTTAAAGGTTGTATTTAAGTAAGAATAGATATCGGTTTCAATTCGACATCCATCCAAGGATTACGAAACAATTCCAAATCGAGAAGTAACATTTTATTCCCAATTTATATAACAATATCAAACGATATAATTATTGAAAATATCACTCTTGTAAGCTTGTATTCAATATTTCAAGTCATAATTTGTACATTTGCCAATCCAACCGATTGGGTATAGTTTATCAAAGCATCCATACAACTCGTGAGAAGAATGTACTTTCTTCTTTACAAATCCTCAAGAGGAAATAAAGCAACGATTACAATTTAATTTACACCTAATCAAGAGGCATCGAGAAGACAAATGCACTTCAAGTCTTCATTCTAATCAAATTCCATCTGCAAAATGAATTGCACGGGTCAGTTCAATGAACTGAGCACATTAAGCACTTATCCTTAAAATAAGATGCTTCAACTAAGCTGTTTCAATAAAAGAACCACCTTTTATGAAACAACAAAGAAAACATCAATCTCGAAAAGCACAAAGGAAAGATCAGCATAACCACTAAATCATCGAATATCATCACGACCGGCCAAGGGAATCGCTGTCCGTTTTTCACATAATCATTGCAGTATCAATTTACAAAATTTGTAAAGTTAGGAATTCAAGTAGATTCTGCCTATCTGACATACGATTATCTTTCCACGCCTTTCATTAAAAACAAATGCAAAGGATGAAACTAACTGAATATAAATCCATTACTTTCCTTTCCGTTCATGAAGCATGTTAAATTTAGAGCATTCAAGCACAACAAGAAGGCGAACAGCAATGCATATAGTAGCTCCCATCTAAGCACTATAAAATTTATCATTCACGAATTCCAGAATTCCAACTAAATGAAAGAGAAAGATCATTTTTCTAAAACATTCGTTCATATCTCTATTTCCTTCCACATGACTGTCCAAACAGTGGAATCCAAACGAAATTCAATTTAAGATAACAGTTCAGAGTGAAACTTACAAAATCCACTCGTAATTCACTTTCTGGCAGCAAGAATGATTTCATTTATTTCCAGTTCATATGAATGCCAAACAGGTTAGTAAGACATTATATTTATCGTTGAGCAAACCATATCAGTATGTATACTAGGTATTTACTATACTAGAAGGTTCCATACTTCTTTCACTGTATAGTTAACCAAACAACCAGTTATACATCCTGCAGTCAATAAACCACATAAATTCATAATCCTATGAACTTATCCCTTGAATAACATATTATTCATTGCTATTACCTACACAGAATTCCAAGATTAAGACACAATCACCAAAACAATTCGATCTTAAAGGACCGATCAGCATTAGTAACACGACCAATCATCATACTTTCCTAAGCAAGAAACATTATATTTCCTATGAGTTTAGAAGGAGAAACTATTCCTTTTTCCAACTCTCACGAACATTCATATAAAATTTTAATGTCCATTCCTTTAAAATATAAGATACCATTTCTTCATAATCCGAAATAGCAAAGGGAGAGAGAAGTCTTATCCCTTTTAAGCAAGAAAAGAAATGAACAGCCAAAACATGTTGTCTTTCCTTTCCCCAAGGCCATTCGTATGCTTATAAAGAAAACAATGTTGTATTCATAATAATCAACACAGCAGAGAGAGAGAAAGAAATTATTTCCTTTTCAAAAGAAGTTTCAGTATAGAACGACCTTAAACTTCTCATACATCCTGTACCACCATATCACGAAAGACCATATGACAAGAGCATTATCATAGTGGTGAAAACAACCATACAGTCTACCAGTTCAGGATACAAAACTCTTAAACAGTGAATACCCATTCCATGAAGCTCAAAAGAAATGATATTCCTTTTTAATTCCGAACAGCATATAGCAAACAAAAAGATCTCATTTCCTTCAATGAAACTTCAGTACAGAAACAACGCCAAGCCGCTCACACAGCCTTCACCATTTTATCTCAAAAGTTCATGTGACAAAAGACAATCACACAACAATAAAACAATTCACACTGCCTGTACTGTTCCTATTAAACATCTTACGGAAAAGAATCCGTTTCAACTTCCATTCAACATCAACCACCAGCACGACAGGAGGGTAATTCATTGAGAATTACAAAGACAGACAACTCAATAATCAAGACAGTGTTCATACTATTTCCATTTCCTCTTTTCTTGCAAGGACAGTTCCACATACACAGTAAAGAAACGATTACACTAAATGGAAAACCTTTACACCATAAGGAACGATTACACACCTGTTCCACTTTCAAACAACACTAAAGGGAAAGAATTATATCTATTTCAA